>JAMRYI010001203.1:0-38791 GCA_029231635.1 Ditylenchus weischeri | reverse complement strand
ATAAAAGAACTCTAAGTTGTAAAAATTAAGTTTATATTAAAATAATTCTATATTTTCTGCCATCACACGCTTTAACAATTTTAATAGCTTTAGCTCAAGACTTACTTTCAACCAACTTCCAAAAAAGTATTTTGCAAATAATTAAATAAGCAAAAGTCAGGTATTATTGCTTAAAGTGTAACCAGAAACAGCCACAAGTGTTCGTTTAAAATAGATTACTCTACTTTTTATCAGGAAAGTAATTGGAGTTGTGCTGAAATTTGGTTAAATTTCATTTGCAACCACATAAAAACAAGTAACACTAAATTAACTTATATATAATAATTAAAGGTTATGTTGTTTTCTCTTTTGGTTTATTGCAAAAAAACATAGAAGAAAAAATACGGAGAATCCTTAATTAAAGCAGGAACAGGGAAAGGACCATCTCTTAATACACTTCTTGCAAATCTGGGCTTTAACTAGCTAACAAGGAAGGGAGTCTGACTGTGATCTAGGAGATTTCAATGAAAAAAAATTCTGCGTGTTCTTGTAGAGCGTGCCCACGTTCCCTGTTAATTTGGCTTGTGAGCTCTGAAGAACAAAAAATTAGAGTAATGGCCAATAGGTCAGTAATGAAAGCCTTAATACAGTCTAACCAGGGGTCGTATGCGAAATCGCGGGTTTTTTGAAGATCGGATTATCCGTAAAAAACCCGGATTTTTAGAAACACCGTATTTTCGGGGGATTTTTTGAAGATTTGTTTTGAAGATTTCGGCTCAAACCCAGCTTTCTGTTGACTAGGTTTTTGTGTATACTCGCAGAATTTTGCATCTTGATGTGGATTCTTGGCCTTTTGGATAAGATCAAAATGTAGTACCTGCTCTTATCGGCTTAACCCCCGTCACGGCTCCAGTTGGGGTCTATAGAAATTAACCTGTTTTTAGAACCTGGCTGGGTATTGAGGCTTGCTCCACTCCGACTGAGGGTCGGCCCGATATTGCACATTCCTTTAAAATTCATTGCTAAAACTAAAGCTGAGTTACCCGAATGGATCTTTTCCAAATTTGAATCGCTTGTGTAGATATTTTGTGCAATAAAAAATCCACCAAAAGATCCGATTCTTCAAAAAATCCGTAAAAAATCCAAAGATGCGAATAATCCGCGATTTCGCATACGACACGTGGATAAACCGCCACCCTATGGTCACTCGATTTAGTCAGCTAAACGACATATATACGAAAATGGCACCCCGGTAAACCGCCCCCTTGATAAACCGCCACCAAATCGGCATCCCCATGGGTGGTGGTTTATCCAAGTTTGACTATATGGGTATCGAGGTGATTTTAGAACTTTGGATTGTTATTTGTAGTATTTTTTTGTGCGCCTTCAGAGCTGGCGAGCCAAATTAATAGGGAACTATTAATTTGCTCGTTCTATAAGAATACACGGATTTTTTTTATCAAAGTTCTCCCAGGTCAAAGTCAGGGTCTCTTACTTGTAAGCCTCTACGTTATTTGTGGCTATTTCTGGCTATATATTGTGCAAAATGCGCGTAAAAGGAAAACTGTTAGCCCACTTTTTGAAGACGGATCGATCTGGGGTCGTATGCGAAATCGCGGATTATTTGTATCTTCTGATTATCCGCGGATCTTTAAAAAAATCATTATCTTTAAAAATTAAAAAATCCGCAACTTCGAATTTTTTTCAAAATTTTTTGAAGAATCGGATTTTTAGGAGATTTTTTGAAACATCGAGGTTTTTTTAAGACTTCGTTATCAGTTGGTCAATGTAATTGTACTCTTCATGGCTTTTCGCTCAAACAATTGTTAAATTGTTGTGCCAAATATGGCTCGCTGTAAAAGACATTTCTTGCGCAATTCTTGCTTGCTTAGTCTTCTATACACCCCTATAGGTCCATTGGATGCGTGTGGCAATTTAGAAAAAACGAGTAAATACGAGTTAAAAACGAGTAGCGTCAAATAATTTTTATACTTTTGCCCAAATTTTTTTGCGGAATCAACTAATTTTTAAAGAGTTGTGATTGTGTTTGCCTTTGCAGCAGAGGTCCATGCGTTCCGTCACAAACTTGTACCTGCTCAACCTAGCTCTTAGCGACCTGTTGTTGTCAGTCGTGTGTATGCCCCCCACTTTGGTCAGCTCGTTGGTCTATTGCTGGGTCTTCGGTGATCTTCTATGCAAACTATTGGCATATCTGCAGCGTGAGTTTTCTATAATATTTGCTTTTACAATCGAGTCTCCATATAACGTACCACCGACGTAACATACGATACAAATATGCTGTTCTACTGGGTTGTCTAGGAAGTCTTGTTTAAGGAAACTTCGTTTGACATTTTAATGGGTTTCAAGTTTTCTATTTATAAAAAAGTGAGCAAAATTTTTAGGTAGGTTCCATAATAGAAATATGGAATAAATAAACTCAACAAAATTGTTTGATGGGTTTTACCATTTATACTTTTCTTCGGGTATATAAATTGTGAAACCCATCAAAAAATTAGATTAATTATTATGAATAAAAAAATCTGAAACCCAGCAAAGAGTCACGTTACATGAAAAGTCACATGAGTTTATAGAGAACCCAATATTTCCAGACATGGTCTAAGTCGCGTTTTGGGTCAAATCGGGCCCGTTTCTGTCTCTAAATTTGACTCTCTAATTGCAGCAGTAGTTGTAACGGCATCAGCATACACACTGGCGGCGATTGCAGCAGAAAGGTACTATGCTATTTGCAAACCACTCCATTCAAGAGGTTAGCCAGCAGTCATCAAAAAATACATTCTTACAAAATACCTTATTTAGTTTGGCACACACGGTTGGTTGCACAGTAACTGTTCCCAAAGCTTATCAAACATGAATTATTTAGTTCACATGCTATGGCTGTGATTGCCTTTGTTTGGTTGATCTCAATAATCACCAACTTTTTGATGCTCTTTCTCTACGAGCTTAGAACTTACAACAAAAATGGACTAAACTGCTCGCCTAAATACAATGTAAGATATTTGTTCTTTGTTTTTTTTAAGGACCCATGTGCATAGCCGACAGGGTTCGAAAAAAACCCTGTTTTTCAAAATGCTAGTTGGGACGGAAAAACAGAACTTGAACTTTTTAAAGTCTGGCTGGCCATGATAATTTTACTAGCATTTCTATAAGTCTAGTGAAATCATAACTTCAAGCTAGCATTTACAAAAGTTCGTTTTTGCCGTTTATTTCTACTAGCATTTGCTAAAGTCTACTGAAACAAAAACCTCGAACTACTGATTGAAAATATTCCACTTCTATCATGTAGTTTTCTTAGATCGTGTCTGATATAACACAATTTCATCACAAAATGTTCTCAAACAAGCTTTCTCCATGGGGGCCGACAAGGTCCAGCTATACATAACGATGACACTGACACAGAGAAAAATATGAATTCATAATACTGTATTTCTGACCGACAAACAAAAGACAAAAACGTGTATAACAGGGCAAACAAGCAACTCAATAAATTAATATGACTCAAAGAGGATTTCCTGGTTGCAATAAACAATTATTTGGCTGTTCAGCAGCTTCTCTTCTGTGCTTGTACGTATCCCCTTCGTCATAAGTCCAGCTGATGAGAAAACTGCTCCACGGGACTTCCGGTAGAGGAACAGCAAACATTGACATACAATAATGAACCTCATTTTCCTGAAAATGATTACTGAGGTCATTACTGAAATGTTTTTTTGCGATAAAAAGGTATACCTTGCTGCATAGTGCGCTTAAGATATTGATTGAGTCCAATTCTCCATCAGCAGAGCGAGGAATATTCTGTAATTGAGAGACCAATTTGAGGATTACGGCTTTGTTCCCAGAAGCTTCAATAGCGATAGGTGGATCACTCTGCATCTTTCGGCGAGCACCACTAAGGAAGGCAGTGAATGATTGGTCCCCACATTATTCTTCTATCTCAACTTATGCAGAGCCATGGACAACGAAGGCTGATAAAGTCGGTATAAGAACCTAAAATCGAATAATAATAGAACCGCAAACATACTAAATGTTGAAATACCATTCGCGATAATTGATCTACAGCAATGTGTGCTCTATGAGATTTAAAGTAGCCATTTTATTGATGTGTCTATCAATGTTGAGAGAAACAACCCATCGAAGAGCGGAGAATTCGAATGTACATGTAGTCGAACCTTTTCTCATATCTTCCAAGAGCATATCGATGATAGAGAAGTCGTCCGAAGTCAAAGGGATTACTGTCTAAAATAGGGTGGACAGGTAAAATGAGGGTCAAAAGTGAGGCAAAAATATACCTTGACTCCTTCAAGATGAGATCGTAGATACTTGTCCATAAGGATGCAGCGAAAGATTGTGAACTTCATCGCCGTTTGACTTTCCTTGATCACACATTGAAACGGCTTGAGAACCCGTAACACATCACGCAAGTTCCTGAAAACACTGCCATTACATTTATAAAAGGAATTCAAAAACAGCTTACGGATGAAGGAATGGCAATCCTGTTTTTCTTGGCTGTTTGAACGATGCACTGCTGCATCGAGAGGACACAATCGATTGTTGGGATCCAAATGCCCCACATTGTAGCTACAAACATTTACGGTAATCAATTCTTACCGAGCAAATAATCCAAATCATATGTAGCCAGGTTTGATTTGTGCACAGCCTTGATCATGACTCGCAGGCGTCGGAATGCTTGATGGCTGTGAAGAGAACGATTCATCGACATCACTAGTGTTCGGTTGATCCCGTGAACAAAGCATGGCACACGCAATGGATTAAATTCACTGAATAAAATTTTCAGTCTAAATGACAATAAAAAATATATAGACTAACCCCTCCTCCTCTATTCTAACATCAATTTCCTGAATTTCACGAAGTGTAAGTCACGAAAATATTTCAGCCATTAAAATCTGTTTGAAAAAATTACTCTCACTACAATACTGGAACGCTTTGATCATCGAGGAAGCATTGTCTGTGACAATCTTGTAGAACATGAGAGAGTTGGCACCGTATTTTTTAAGAAAATCTTGTACTTCATTTCGTATCACTTCTGCTGTATGATTGCGCTCTCGAATCATCTTAATGCCGAGCACATATTTTTTGAGCATGAAGTCTGAAATATTTTTACTGCATGCTGACATTAAGAAGAGAAATGCTTAGTTATACCATGATGGTCCACAATGTGCATAGTGACGCAGATGTAGCTTCGATTTGATTGGTCAGACCAAATGTCTATGGTGAGGCTTGGTTTGTAGGCTTCTTTATTCTTGATCTACAAGTGGTCGAATAAAGAAGTGTTTTGAATGAATAAGAATGAAACTCTGTAGACTCACCACTGTTCGCAAATATTTTCGCATCGTTTCTGGCTGCATCTCCAGTTTGCGTTTATTGGTCTGCGGTGACTTTGGCATTCTCCAATTGCATCCGAACGTTTGCAACCCTTTGACGAACTCGTGTGCAAATGGATGCGACATTAAGACTGAGAGTAGGAAGAGAGAGAGCATCCGGCCATATAGTGCCTTAATGTAGCGGGTCCCTCTGAACATAAAAAACAAATAAAATAGCGATAACCCACTCTTTTGGCAGTTTAGCACCCTTTTTGACGAGTACGCGATTACGAGAAGCTTGTGTGCGGAATCAAGATAAGAGAGCATCGACGTACTCTTTGCTAGCACTGTTACCACGCATGTAGGACACTGGGCTCGTCCCACATCCACTTCGTACTCCTTGTCGTGCTTATCCCGTTTTTTGACAGGCACCGAGATGATGTTAAACCATAAAGGTAAAATATTGACTCTGCAGCACACAAAAAAGTAAGAACCTCACCATTTCCAAACAGGGTGAAAACATCTATGCTGCGCTTGCACGTATTCACCTTCATTATCCACTTCAGCCAACACTTCATCATTAATCGGGGAAGCACAACGATTGAGAATAGAAACCACCTTTTTTCTCACCGCCTTCTTTATCGTCCACTCCTTGCCCTATCGTCGTTGCTGCCAGTCTGTTCAAATGGCATCACTGCTTGATGGCATCACTGACGGTTTGTTGTGGAACGTTCATCAGGCGGGAAATCTCCATAATGCGGTGCCCTTCTTGATAAAGACGCACAATCCCTGCCCGTAAATCACTCATTTTCAATAAACAAAATAAATCAATGAAAATGCAAATGAAAATAAAGTTTAAGCTGAGTGAAATGTTACCCTATAATCACTGCATAAATTATTTTTCTTCCATTTCTTTCTTTGTCCAATTTTTCCACCAAACTTCCATCACAAATGAAAACAAACTTTATATTTCATTCGGTAGAGGAAGGAAGAGCTACAAAACCATATCTTTGGAATATTTTTTTGAAATAAAATTTGTTATTAAACGTTAGCCTAAAAACCCACCGGGAACTTTATTTACACCAGTTGAAAATAAACGGCAAAAACGAACTTTTGTGAATGCTAGTGTGGCATTTTGTTTTTACTAGGGTTGTGAAATTGTCCGGACAGAAAGAATCGGAAAGTTTTCCGGACAGAAATAAACAAATTTGGACAAAAATAGACAAAAATGCGCAATCTATCAAGTATTTTTATTCAAGCAAAAAACATAACAATTCAATTAAAGCCAGCCATAAATACATCAAATTCATAAAAGAATTAATCTGTATTGTATTATTTCCTTTGTTGTTGCGGTGGAAAATCGGACAGAAATGACAAGGGATTGACAGGTGGTAGTATATAGTTAACTGTGCAGTTTACTGTAGAGTTAATTGTACGGTTATCTGCAGTTAACTGTTTTTAACTTACCGAATTTCGGTGAGTTATACAGGCTGTGGTAAGTTATCGGTAATTAACCGTAGTAACTTACCGTCTTCTAACCCTAGTGAAAACACATAAAAATGAGGTGTAACATGGGCTCGGCCCACGGGGAGTTTCTGTACTCCTGTTTTTATTTCTTTCCATTTTTTTGGAAAACTTTCCGCGTTTTTTCTGTCCAGAAAGTTTCCCGGAAAACTTTCTATTGCACAACCCTAGTTTTTACTAGACTTTTAGAAATGCTAGTAGAAATCTCCCGCAAAATCAAACTTTTGTAAATGCTAGTGTGGTATTTTGTTTTTATCAGACTAAATAAAGTTAGGGCAAAAATGGCTTACTAGCATTTTCTGTCGGACTTCCAGAAAAAAACTGCGAACCCTAGGCGACACTATAAAACGTAAACCATCAAAATTTTTGTTAATTGTAATCTCAGCAAAAAAGCTTCTTTTTAATTTGCAGTGAAATTTAACAAAAATTTACAACCTTTTTAAAGGGGCATGCTCACCTGTCCAAAATTTGTCTGCCAATTTAAAATTTTTCCTATCATTGAACTTCCATGGATTCTTATTGATTTCTAACAAAATCATACCTAAAATTAAATTCCAGGCCTTGTTTTGTTAGAAACCAAGTTGAAAAATCCGTACAGAAGTTCAATGATTGGGAAAAAAATTTTAAATTGGCGGGGAAAAAAATTTAACATGTGAGCACGCCGCTTTAAGCAATTGTTAAAATGTCTATAAAAAATTAGAAAACTTTTAAAAGCCTAGCTAAAAAGACATGTATAATATTTTTTTGAGAAAGAAAAGCACTCCTGGTACCAGCCTTTTTTGCGCAACACACGGTCTTGCTCCTTTAAAATTGCCTTTTCAAGCGTTTTATCAAAATTTTAATTGAGATTCACTTTGAGGTTCTTGAGCGTTATGTGGACTCTCGTTTTTTTTCTTAACCATTAGACATGTGTAATGTTAGTACAGTCGAAGCTCTATAAACGGACACCATATTGACACTCGATTTGGCCGGGTAAACGACATTCTTAAACGGCACCCCTTTGAACCGACACCTTGAGCACGGTACCTTGGGGTGTCGGTTTAAAGAGGTCTGACTGTAGTCTGAACAGCTGAAAAGAACCCAGTTTGTTTTAATCCGAAATCTTTTAGAAAACTAAGTATGCTAAAAACTTTTGACTAAATAGTGTAAATTTAGCCACCTGTTCACTTCATCTACCAAGTAAACTATTTTCTTTTTAAAACCTAATTAATAGATGCTAGCACATGAGTTCAGATTTATATGACTGTCATGTTGCTGATAATTCCGTTGGTGATCATGTCTGTTCTCTATAGCAAAGTGATCAGGTCACTCAAGACTGGCATTCGCATGGATATTGCGGCCATTGGGGTGGACAGTAAGTTATTGATTCACTTTGTGATTAAAATCTTTGTAATCAGTTACAATAGAGTGTTTTGTAGATAATAACGATGAAAAAAAGAGTGATGAAAACAGGTCATTGAATGGTGCTTCAACTGATAGGAGCAATGGGATCTCCCATGGAAATAGCATGTCTCACAAAAGGACTAGGTTAGTATAACTTCACTTCTTCTTTCTATACTTAGCGAAACGGTTATCCGACATTTGAGCGCCACAACATTTGAGCGCCGACATTTGAGCGCCGACATTTGAGCGCCGACATTTGAGCGCCACAACATTTGAGCGCCGACATTTGAGCGCCACAACATTCGAGCGCCGACATTTGAGCTGATTTTCAAAAAGGGGTGCCGGATAACCGAGGTTCGCGGGTCTTTATGACGAAATTTAAAAATTTTGGAAAAACGACCGGCAAAAACAGAATCCTTGCGATATTTCGGACTAGATTGGCGAATCACATTTAGCAAAAGACTTCGAAAATTGAGCTAAAGAAAATGTCGGACCCGAGGCGGGAACGAACTTTTGGGGGTGCCGGATAAACGAGGTTTGACTGTACTTGCTTCCAAAATAAAATTTGGCATATAATTTGTGCAAAATAATTTTTAATAACGTCATTCAAATATAGCGACTGTATATTTTTCAGGTCAAATTTTAAGAAGAGAGCAAAAAAATGCACGAAAATTAAAAAAGGATTAAAACACAATTTTACAGTGCTTTTGTTTTTTATGGTTGCAAAAAAAGATCAAATGTCTTTATAATTATCGTATTTTAGATGGATGTCATTAAAAGGTGATTCCTCGTCTGTAGATGACTTTTCTGCTCGTAAAAACGCCACTTTGGTGGAACAGAGTTTGCGTTCCACGCACAGTGAAAGGACTGCCTTAGTGAAACAACGCCTGATTCGAATGCTCATCGTGATTGTTATTGTAAGTTGATTTACATGCACCATTTCCAAAAAAAATAAGTGACAAAAATTTAAGATTTTCTTTTGTTGCTGGACGCCTTCCTATATTTGGTGGTTATTACTAAATGCTCAAGACTCTTTTGGGGTCAGTTAGTCGATTTTATCATCGAATAATCACAAAGTTATTTTTAGACGTTCAATGTGTGGAATTCGGAGTTAAATACTTTTATAACGGTGCTCACCTACCTCTCTTCTTGCACAAATCCAGTAAGTTGGATATTGAAATCCATTTACGAAAAAGGTCACGAAAGTGTCCTATCACACTACTTTCGAGTTTACAGATCACCTACTGCTTTCTGAACAGCAAATTTCGCAATGCCTTGTTTCTTTCATTTGGCTGCAAGTCATTCAGTTCTAAGTTTGGAAGTGGCAGCAAGAGAACTAGGACACATCTTCAGCGAATATATGCACCAATCAACAATAATACAGCCCCTATATCCAAAGAAGAATGCTCAAATGTGGCCGGGAGTGTGTGTCATAGACAATCCAAAACGGGTGCTAGGTAAGATTTAAGTAAATTATAAATAGACGATACAAAAAAGAGTCATAAAAATGAGTTTAAGAGGCGGGAGAGGTAAGTTCCCTCCTTACCAGAACATAATATTTTATAAATAACTATATTGTGACTAAATATTGATCGCCAAACTAGAGGCAGCAACTAGAGACAACAATGTGCGAAAATTTTGCATCGGAATATCCTTTGTTCCGCTTGCCCACACCGTTTCAAAAGTCGAAATCATAAGTGGTAGCGAAATTTTGCGGGAAATTAAAAAATTCATGCAAACAGCGATTTTCAGTACAAATTTTATTTTGTGACTAGGATGAAACGACACCCAACTGGCATGAGTCCGCTGATTTTGTTTTTGAGCACGACGGCGAATTCTCGCTGAGCCTTCACGATCTTCTCTGACAGTTCTGCTGATTCTTTGCACTGCTTTCTTGGCACTTGACGCGAGTGGTGGATAGTCGCTTGAGTGGTCGCTTGCGTTTTCTTCTTCAGCATGTCGAAGCTGAAACAAATTAAGTTTTTGACAAACCGACAATCAAATATTACCTCCTTGTAGCGAACGATCCATTCACCAAGCGGGTACTTGGTTCGGAAATGATGGTGCAGCTTGCCATGAGAAGATTCGGCGACGTTTGTGGTTCTCTGCCCTTTGATCCCATACAGTAGCGGAAAAAAGTGATGACTCAAGCGCTATTTTCATGAAAATCATCGTTTATTTTGATTAAAAAATATACATTGCGAAAAAGCGTAAATGGCATATGGAGCTACATTCTCTTGGCTACATTTTGACTACAAAACTGTTTATATATGCACTTTTCCCCAACTGTCAAATTACATCTGTTTGAAACACCTTCATTTCTTAGGCGGAAAAAAGTGACGACTCAAAACACTGTTTGTTGGCAAATATCACGAAACTGTTCAAAAATAAGCAGCATTTCTGACAATAAATCTTTATTCAGCACTAATACTTTGTCGCATAACCCTTCGCATCAATGACAGCCTGACAACGACGAGGCATAGACTCAACAAGTTTGATAACAACATTAATAGAAATTTTCTTCCACTCTTCCTCGAGAACCATGAACAAAGTGGCAGTTTTGGTGAAATTTCTGGCCCGAATTCTTCTGTCTAGCTCCTCCCAGAGATGCTCGATCGGATTCAGGTCGGGAGACTGCGATGGCCACTCCAAAACTTCCACTTCATTGTCGACGAACCACTGCTTGACCAACTTGGAGGTGTGCTTTGGATCGTTATCCTGCTGAAAGATCCAGTCACCGAGACAAGTGATGGCGTGCTCCAGCATATTGTCTTCCAGAATCTTCTTGTAGTCTTTGGCATACATTGTTCCTTCGACTCGGACCAGTGGACCCAGACCATCACGCGAAAATGCACCTTAAACCAACCACCTTAAATCTAGCAATGATTTTCCATTCTTACCCCATATCATAACCGACCCTCCACCATGTTTGACAGTCGGAACCTGGTATTTGGATTGTTTCGCTGGCCAGGAGGACGTCGGACGTAACGAATGCCATCGGAAGAGAACAGATTGAACTTGCTTTCATCGCTCCAGAGCACTCTTCCCCAATCAGCAACAGACCAATCCAGATGAGCACGGGTGAACTTCAAACGAGCCTTCACATTCTTTTGAAATCCACGGCTTTTCGAAGGCTTGGCAGCTGGCAAATTGGCACGTCTATAACCAATCATCAAAAAAACGTTGCGGCACAAAATAAACACTTACTTGAGAATATTCCTGGCTGTTCGTGTGGTGATTCCGAGCTTGAGACGATCATTCGCATATTTGGTCACATCAGAAGCTGTCTTCTTTGGATCCTCTTTGACAATTTTGGCAAGCACCCGATCATTTCTTTCAGTCGACTTGCGAGGACGGCCACTTCTCGGAAGGTTGGAAACAGATTTTGACTCACGGAAGCGCTTGTAGACCCTCGAAACCGTCTTCTGGCCAACTTTGAACAGAGCAGCCACAGCACGATCAGTTGAACCGCCTTCCTTAGCACGAACGATAGCTTCTTTCACATCGGGCACCAGTTCTTTGCGAGCCATTTAGTCTAAACAGCAGTTTTGTAAGCAAAAGATGACAAAATAAATCAAACACAGCAAAAAAATACACTAAAATCCAACAAACAGTGTTTTGAGTCGTCACTTTTTTCCGCCTAAGAAATGAAGGTGTTTCAAACAGATGTAATTTGACAGTTGGGGAAAAGTGCATATATAAGCAGTTTTGTAGTCAAAATGTAGCCAAGAGAATGTAGCTCCATATGCCATTTACGCTTTTTCACAATGTATATTTTTTAATCAAAATAAACGATGATTTTCATGAAAATAGCGCTTGAGTCATCACTTTTTTCCGCTACTGTATAGTGAAAAGAAAGCTCCGAGTGATATTCACGTGTTCTTGAAATAAGCCAATCAAACCCTTAAGTCCAGAAAAAATGACCTACAAAAAGTATTCCACAAGCTCATTCAGTCTGCGCACTGTTTCCCCGAGAAGATTGAACATGTCTTGGATGTGTTGACAGATGAGGATAAGAGAATGAGACCACACTTCCGGCGGAGATAGTTGAAGGGCACCGAGCATACGGACCACGTCTTGAACATCTTTGCTGTCCCTATACTCCATTGCCAGTCCTTTCTCTTGCACTTGAAAAAGATCGATTGATTGGAAGAAAAAAGGCAAAACAAACCTTCTTGTTCAAATTTTGCTTCACGTGGAAAGAGCACATTTTTATGACATCGTCGGGAAACCTTTTCTTGAATATATCGTGAGCTAATGTCTCGTGATCAAACAAAACAGTTTTTAACTTCAACGGTTCATTCGTGGATTCAGCTGACTCAAAAAGTCTTGAAGTCAACATGTTGGTTTATAGAGAAAGTTAGTGTCCTGTTAAAGCCAATTACTTATCTCTGTCAGAAGGTCAGTCAAATTTTGTTTTCTCAACCTTGTTGGCATACCTAGTTTTCAGTCCCCGAATATTTCCTTCTTTTAGGCATCCGTTGTTTTGCATCCGCTTACTAGATTTCTGCAGCTCATCATTTTTGAACAAGGTGATTTATTGTTGAGTCGGAAAAGAGAACTATCAGTTATTTTTCAGTCAAATTGTTTTTTTCTACGTAATTTTCCAGACTTTGTCTTCAATATGGTCGACTCTTCCGTGCTAGAAGTTACCTGGCTACAAATCATGAATGAGCCTCCAGATGGAACAATGCTACAGTTATTATGATGGTCCATATTTGTTATTTGCTCATTTTTCACTTCCGATCAACTTCACATGCGAATCTTTGACGTGATATAGTTTTGGACAAACAGCTCTCTTCAATTTGCCGAACTGTATCTATGATGTGAGTGTCCACAAAAGCCTCAGTGCTGACAAGCAAAGATTCTACCAGACTTTTACAGGTGAGTTCTTGCAAGCTTTCAAAGGATGTATTTACGTGAATTCTAGGAAATCATATTCGGAAGCTTCTGGCAGGCGAGAGTCCATCTAAAATTTGTAGCCAGCTAGACTAGCCAGCCTTCGGAGCCAGATGACAATACAGCAAAATAATTATTGTGAACTCTTACGTGCAAAATACGCTGTATGATGCTTAACTGAGGTGTGTTGATGTAGAGAATTTTATTAATTTGAATTTTGAATAATTGTTGTTTTCGCTGTAAAATGTGACTATTTTGATAACTTTCTTCGGTTTGTTGTTATACTGCCTTCGTGTGTGGCGTGGTTCGGTTTAGTTGGCGTAATTGTGTTTCAAAAAAGTCCATTTTTTGCTTACACTATGCGTCCAATGACGCGGCAAAAGTCGCAGTCACAGTCGCAGTCACACTTTTCCGCGTCATTGGACCCGTAGTGTTAAAAAAAATTCAATTGAAAAGGTAAAATAACAAAAAAAATCCACAAATTTTGAATAAGAGTCTTTACAAATTCTTGGCGTTTTGAATAAGTATGAGCAATTAGCTTTTTGAATTTTGAAAGCTTTTTGAATTTCGAAGCAGTGTATGTCAGCTGGCATATCGGTGTTAAATTTTTCTTTTTAGACTCTCTTTTTCAAATGATGTCGAGTCTTGATTATGTGTCTGCTCTTGTTTTGAACCTGGTCTGCATTCTGCTTACTCATTCTCTTCTAATGGGGTGTGCTAAAAGAAAACCGAGCGCTGAAACTAAGACCTGTATGGGTACGGTGGCCTCTCCTGCTCCCAACGTTCCAAATGTTGCAGCTGAGACGAATCCGACGACTCAAACGCCTAAGGAAACAGTCGGTTATTAGATTTACGTTATTGATTACATTTGAACCCCTTAGAATAGCAAAATGGCTGCACCGAATGAAGCTACGAAAGTTGAACCGCCAAAGGCCGATGATAAAACTGGAAATCAGTCGAAGGTGCTTTTTACTGATCTATCTGTCGTATATTTGAGCTTTAACTTTTAGAAGGCTAATACCCAGAAGAAAGCCAAGAAACTCACTTCCAAGAAAGCTGGCAAATCCGAGAAAAAGAAGAAGGCTGATGGTGCTAAGAAAGACGATGAGGATGATGCAGCTGGCTACGAAAACTGCAGTGAGATGGGGTCAGTGCTACTCAACGGTTAATCGTCATGGCATAATTGACTCACCTAGGTCCGAACAATTGAAGAAGATCGCTATGGAGGCTCCCTCTTGCATCAAAAAGTAGTTGTGTGTCGCCTCACTGATGTCACCAAGAATCTACTTTTCGCGACCATAATATCCGCTGTATATATCTGGTACATTACAAATAAAAGAATGTCTTAAATAATCAGTTAGAAACCAACCATCAATTTGATTGAAGTGCCAATTGGCACTATTGCAACCCTGAAAACGTCACATTTGGTCAGAGACATTCCGTCTGTATCTCGGGTCAGAGTGAGTAATTTGCAAAGCTTTTTGTGTCGTTTTTGCAAATCCCGTAAGCTAGGCTGATCTCACTATTTCTATTCAAGCAGGATACCGTAAACCGTCTATAAATACTCCCACATATACCTCCTATTTATATACTCACAGTATAATAATAGTCCACTTATTTGGAATCATATCTCATCCCACAGCAAATATTTTACATTTTTCTCAACTCTTGCGAACTCTACCGATTCTGCTTTTCAGATCTTGGTTGAGAACCTAAAAACCTACCCAACTTTTTCTATTAATTAATTGATTTGTGTGGCGGATCATTTTCAGACTAAAAAATTTTGCAAAAAAAATTACTAACTATTTGTTTCAGATTTCTGACCCTAAGCTTCCTCAACCGTCTGAAAAACGCAATAAGCTTTGGCAATAACAGCAGAGATAGACGCCATTACACAGAATCACCGCAATTGTCTTCTCAATTATTAGAGGAGCCATTAGCCAGGAAGTTAAAAGTGAATGCGAATAGCTCTTCTTCTGACGCTCTCTCAAGCAAGGAATCCAATATTTAGAAAGATTTTTTAAGGGGTCTGGTTAATAATACTGGTTAATAAATGTTTTTGCATGTTTGCAAATTTACTAGAATCAAAAAAATTCCTTGGCTTAGCCAGACTAGCAAAGAGCTAGCAACGTTTTTATTGCTTATTTTGCTATTTTCGATCAATTTAACAAAAGACCCACATTTTTGATTAAGCACAATATTTTTAGGAATTGAGAAGCTTGTGCTTGAACACAATGTTTGTGTGAAAAATGCCTAAAATTTCTGTTTTTTTTGTTAAATTTAAGTGTCTTGTTTTTCTGTATGTTTATGTGCTACTTCGCCCCTTCTCACTTCGGCGAAACATGGTAATGTTTCTCGAAACCGGGTCTCCAAAATGCGATGTGAACTACAATTTTTCGGGTTCTCATCTCATCGATGTACATTTTGACGATGGTTAAAAGGGTAGGCTTTTAGGCCACCAATTATTCCTTTTTTTAACTTCCGCTCTTTTTGACGTTTTTATTTTTGCAGTTGAATAGTCTCGAAAAATGCTTGATCTCAAAGCATGTTTCGGGGGATTGATTAGCAAAACAAAATCTTTTTTATAGTGTTTTGGGTTCTTTTCACTCATCCCGACCCCCTTCTATTTTTCCCTTAAATTTGACTAGTTATTTTCATTTTCAATAAGAGGCGGGTCGAGATGAGTGAAAAGAACCGTTTTTGAAACAATTGTTCTTCTTTGCTGTTTCGCCGAAATGTGTGGGAGGCTTTATAAAATAATACGGTTCAATTTGTTTGCTTCAAGAAGCTATTTAGTGCTGCTGTTTTGTATTATATTATTAAGATTTTTGCAAAGAAAGAATAGTATGCGGCCCTATAAATCGAGGCCTGTACCCCTGCTCTCTTATTACAGCCCAATTAAAAAAAAATTCTTGCCTTTATGAATAAAATATTTGCATTGCTAGATTGGATGGAGTTAAAGATTTGGTATGAAAAAACATCTTAAAAAGCTTTTACACCTCTATAAAAACCATACTTTTTATCGACTAGCTCAAAAATTTATTCCGAAAATAAAAAAATAAGGGTTACCATTTGGAATTGCGGCAACAAGAATAAATATTTTGCTCAAGGACGAGTACAAGCCCGAATTATGATCTAAATTTTAGATAAATTCCCAATAACCCATTACGATATTTAACAGAACAATTGGGTATTTGTGGTATTTGAACAGCTTTGTTCGCGTTTTGCTATGTTTTGCAATTACTACAGCTAATCTTCATTTGTTTATAATAGGCAATAAAGTTTAAATCTTCGGCATGCATTCTATACACTTTGTTGTCCAAAGAAGATAAATTTAAAAGCAACAAATTGCAGTTATTACAGACAAACACAAACAAATTTAGCACCAGATATAAAAAGGAAAAGGCGTGAGCTACACACATACAGTCTTCATCTGCACTCCCACACTGTAAATGAAACAAATTTAATTAGGTATAGAGCTGGAAAATATTACCCTTTATTGTTGTGTCCACGCTTGAAGTGACCACATAGGGAAGTTTGGGATGGAAATCTAAAATTTCCATTTAGTGTTCCAAATTAATTAAAACCCGTATATTCTCTATCAACCAAGGTTGCGAACCCAAATTTTTTTTGAAAGTACATTTGGCCAAAAAAGTACAATTTGGTCATTTTTCGTCAAAAAATGACATTTTATCCAGTGCTTATTAATTTTTAAGAACCGAAAAAACAGATTTTGACGTAAAACCTTAAAAATAAAAAAAGATTTCGGATTCCAAAAAAAGTACAAATCTTTTTAAAAAGTACGTTTCGATACCCTGCTATTAACCTAAACCAAAAACCCTTCATTTTTTACTGGTTTAGGTCCCTTCCCGATTTTTGTTACTGAGACGCAGTTAACGCCACAGAAGTTTTTTTAGAACAACTGATAATCTAGAAAATGGACTTGAAAAATTAATCATGTCTTGTCACTTTTTTGGAAAAAAATGCACAAGTATCCACAAAGTCTGCAAATTTTAAGTACCCTGAAATTCTCCAAAACATGATTTTAAAAGTTTTCACGGGGGGTCTCAAAATCAGCCGTCTTTAGAATGTTAACTCCCATCAGCTCTGCCGATACCGGCTTTTAGATTTTGGTTGAGTACGCGAAAATTTCAAAAACCTCCAAATTGTTCCAATTTTTTATTGGTTGAAAAATAACTCCTTAAGGTGACAAAATAGGGAATATACGGTACAAATAAATGTGATTTGGTCAAAAGGCAGCCGAAATTGGTTAAAAAGACTTACCCACTGAAGTTACAAATTGTGCGTGTGCTTGAAGGACTGAAAACACAAATTATACCACTGTGAAAATAATTTAAATTCACCTTTTATACAGCGTTTATGTTCAATGGACCATATCCTCATAGTTTTGTCATCACTAACCGAAACAAGATATTTGCCGCCGGGGTGGAGGCGGACACTGCGCACCCAATTGTCATGACCCTGCAAAGTGAACAAACAAGAGGAGGAGACCACTTCCCACACCAAAATGGAGCGATCCCTGGAAGCGGAGATGAGAATAGCTTGCTGCTGTTGATTATTGTCCATGTCACCGTTCATTTTAACTAAACGAAGCAGAAAATTTAATTTATTCTAATGCTATGAGCTTTAATGGTATACGCAGTCGTGGAAATTAGATGATTTCAAAAACCAAACGGAACCAGTTCTAACTTAAAATTTTCTGAAGTCTAGGCAAAAGTCCTGCCTTGAGCTTCTGATAAAATTGCTGTCTATTCCAACAAAAAATGACTACTTTTTTTTATAAATATCTACGCCCTCTCACAAGGAAACATATCAAAATGTACGATTCCATTCAAAAATTCTGAAAACGCCATCTTGTAGAGCACAGTCGATTTACTCTGTGAAATTTCAATATTTTTGGCGAACAGACAGAAAAAATCCAATCTGGAGACTTGAGAAACATGTAAAAATAGGCCAAAATTGCCTTGGTCCCGTGTTGATTTTTTAAACCTATTTTCCTCAAGTCGTACCTCGATACAGTGGTTACCCTAAAAATTTCGATCCCCACGTGGGTGACTCAGGCTGGGTCTAACACTTTTTTTTTTCAACAAATGGTTTGAACAACGGTCGAACTCAGCAGGATATCGAGCTTTAAAAGAAGTCCATACATCGAGGTTTGACTGCAGAAAAATATGTTTTCGAAAATCACGAGGGGGCCAAAGAAGTTTTAGGCTTGGTATTTTTCGAGTCTCCGGATTGTACTTTTTCTATCCGTTCGCCAAAAATATTGAAATTTCATGCAGTAAATCGACTATGCTCTAAAATATGGCGTTGTCAGAATTTTCGAATCAAACAGTTCGATATGTTCCCTTGTCGGAGGCATAGCCATATTTTTTTTAGGTCATTTCACTGAGGTCTGAGGTCATTTTGCCTACACCGTTTTTGACTTATACACTGTTTTTAATCTGCAATTTTTTCGAAAAAATATTTCAAGGGGCTGAAGCTCGGTTAGCCCCGTAATGGATACGTCCATGCACAATTAACCCGCCCTCAACTTAGACAGTCTGTATCTCTCTAAGCAGAGTCAATCTTTTGCAAAGCCGATCATTACATTTTTTTAAATATCAGGAGATCCACTGATTCAACCTTTTAGATATTTTTTTCGTTATTTCATCCGAAAATCTCGAGAGTGACCTATAGTTTTCCTAATTTTGAGGCGTTGAAAAAAACCCACCGGTGGGATCTATTACAAAAATTACGGTAAAAAATAACTTCTGATAAAAATGGTTGTTTTAACAACTTTTGCGACTATCATGTGCAGAGTATTTGTGTGTCAACTCACATTCTTTCGATGTTTCAGTGCCTAGAATAGATGCAGTAAGGTTGTCAGGCACCCAGAATATGCACTCCACAACGTGATCATGTCCAACCAGTGTTGTTTTTGGCTGCTTTGTTGCCAAACACCATACCTTGATTGTCTGCAACACTTCATTATATTAGGAATCAAGGCAGAACTGAAAATATAGAACCTTGTCGTTGCTGCAGGAAGCGAAGTATGTGCCACTCGCATTCACACGTACCTCAAATATAAACATATATTCAAGCGGTTGAAGAAATAAATAAAGTTTAACCAACCATGCGAACCCAGTCGGAATGTCCAGCAAAATTTTGCACACAAAAACCATTTGCAACATCCCTGCAAACATATTATTATGTACACATGTAGATAAAAATTAGGGCAGTTGGTGGCCAATTTATTGATAGTTTAGCTCTACCCGGTGTCAATTAAATCAGAAGAATAGGGGTCTCGAGTACCAATTTCTCTTAAAAACGTTGTTACCTTCTTACTTGGGGATGCGTATACCATATTTGACCTGAGGGTTCAATGTAAATCACTGCGTACATACACTCTCAAAAGACCATTAATGCACAAAATTTGACTGTTTCACTGATAGGTAAACGTCTCGGCTTCCAAAATTCAGAGTGATCACTCGCCAAACCAATCCCAATTTTCATATGGAAAGAATAAAATGCCACGAGTGTGCATTTTAATTTTTCATAAAAACATGGATGTCTAACGGTTAACAGAACTTTTCACAACCGAATTTTCGCTCATTGTTAGTTTACCAAAATATTTTAAGTTCGATTAACTGACAGCCAAATACTCCACTGGAAAGGATAAAAAAGTACCAGAGTTTAATGAGCTTGTCTCTTGAAGCTGACAGAACAAAGTCTCCTAAATTAGATGGTTAAAAATGAATATGGACAAGCTAATAGATCTAAAACCTACCAGATGGCAAAAAGGATACCGAAGATATGTTGTGGTCATGCCCTTTCAAAGTCTTTAGACAATCATAGTTGCTGTGAAAGTCCCAAATCTTGATGGACATATCTGCTGAGCAAGACACTAAAGCAAACCAAAAATGCTACTTTTCAAAAAAACGGCCAAAAGTAATTACCTAGCAGCTTTCCAGAAGCATTGAAGTTAATGTCCTGCACAGAGTCAGTGTGACCTTTGAGTGACCGCTCGAATTCACCACTCTCGAAATCCCAGATCTTGATTGTGCAGTCCTCACTGCAGGAAGCAATTACGTTGAAGACTGGATGGAAGATCACTCTGGTGACTGGCAGACGATGCCCATTGAGTTGATAGCGCTCTGCAAGGCACAATTTTTAGTTATGCTTGAAACTAGTGCTGTTGGCTGGGGTTCGATCGATATTTCGATAGGATATATTGGCCCGGAAATATCGGATATAAAAAAAGTGCCAGATATCGGTTATCGGATACCGGATAGGCTTACAGTCAAACCTCGTTTATCCGGCACCCCCAAAAGTTCATTTCCGCCTTGGGTCCGACACTTTCTTTAGCTCAATTTTCGAAGTCTTTTGCTAAATGTGATTCGCCAGTCTAGTCCGAAATATCGCAAGGATTCTGTTTTTGCCGGTCATTTTTCCAAAATTTTTAAATTTCGTCATAAAGACCCGCGAACCTCGGTTATCCGGCACCCCTTTTTGAAAATCAGGTGCCGGATAACTGAGGTCCGCGGGTCTTTATGGCGAAATTTAAAGATTTTGAAAAAACGAATGGCAAAATCAGAATCCTTGCAATATTTCGGACTAGACTGGCGAATCACATTTAGCAAAAGACTTCGAAAATTGAGCTAAAGAAAGTGTCGGACCCAACCCCCAAACGAACTTTTGGGGGTGCCGGATAAACGAGGTTTGACTGTAAATTGATATGGTTCACCAAAAAAGCTTTTTTATGCCACCAAAAAGATTTTTTCTGCCTCGAAAAACGAGTTGCCATCAAAAAAAGATTATTTACGCCACCAAAAAGATTATTTATGCCACCAAATAAGATTATTCATGCTACCAAAAACTAAAATCGGCCGTGAAAAGGCTGACTAGTATCATATAACTTATGAACTCTCAAAACTAGCAGCTACAGTCAAATATCGATAACTTAACACCTGTTTTTATAAATAAGGTGAAAGGTTATCAAATTTCGACTCATAAGATTTCGGCCGCATACAATGAGGCAGTGACCATCAACACTTTTTCATATTTATTACAATTCTTCAACTAACATTGTGAAACCATAACATTGTGGTTTCAACACAGTTTGGTTGGAATGATTTGGGTGTTTTAAGATGCCTTTTCGCAAAATGGTATGGGTCCACTGGTCTGAGTCGAAGGAACAATGTATGCAAAAGACTACAAGAACGTTTTGGAGGATAATATGTTGGAGCACGCTATTACTTGCCTTGACGCCGACTGGATTTTGCAATGAGACAATGATCCAAAGCTGGTCAAGAAGTGGTTCGTCAACAACGAAGTGCACGTTCTTAAGTGGCCATCTCAGTTTCCTGATCTGAATCTAATCGATCTGGAAAAGCTGGACAGAAAACTTCGGGCCAGAAGTTTCACCAAAACAGCCGCTTTGCTCAAGGTTCTTGCTGAAGAATGGAATAAAATCTCTATTGATGTTGTTGTGAAAATTGTTGAGTCTATGCCACGTCATTGTGCTGCTGTTATTGCTTCCAAAGGTTATGCGACGAAATATTGAGGTTGAATAAACTGTTTTTGGTATATATTTGGTTTTCTTAATGATTATCAATGTCTGAATAGTACACAAACCATGCTTTTTTAGGATAAATAAATAATGCTCTTTAACCGTACAAAAATATGCGCACTCATACTCAAAATGTAGCTGAGGTTCTGAGGAATATATTCTATTTTCGAATGTTTGCTAAAACGTATGTTTATCAATAAATACAGAATAAAATACGAAAAAAAATGTGCTTGCCCGCACATTCTCCGCAGTCCGCACTCGCCCGGAATGGGGATTGTCAACTTTTTTCAACATTTTTTAATTCATAATCCAACTCTTCAATAATCCAACTCGATAAATAGCCTATTTGGTAGCCCAGAATCTCAGCTACAAGATGACATTAAAAGAATAATTTTCGGAAAATTAAAAAAAAATGTGTCCATTTCCGAGTGAGGATACCATTGTGTGCGAGGCCTAACAATCATAGTACATATTATACTGTAAAAAATATACTGTCAATAAAAATGCATATTTTTTCGTAAAGTTTGTATCAAAAACAAAATTCTCAGCCCGGCGCTGGCGCCAAATTTGTTGGTTAGGTGGCACCGCAGACAAAAAGTTTCAGGAGTTTACTGTAATCTTAAAATATCCGTTTTATCCAGTGCTTATTCAAAATTTTGACCCTACCGGAGTATACCGCCCCCCCCCCAAATGAAATTTTTTTAAAGTGTTTCCAAACACCCTATATCAACCTAAAATCACTTCAGAAGTTCAAAAAGACATTATTTTTGTGTTCTGGTCAATAAAAAATTGAGTTTTGGGCATTTTGAAATTTCGACCATTTGGCTGTTTTACCATGTTTTGGTCACTGGAGCTGGGCAAAAAGAGCCTCTAAATGCATTTTTGATCAAGAGTCTTGCTCGGAATTATGTCTAAGGTAAGTGAGTGCGCGCATCTCTAACTCTCAAGCCCCCTGCGCCCCTCGGGGCGCAGGGGCTTTTGCTGGGGTTGAGATGCTCACACCCACATACCTTAGACGCAAATCACTCGAAAGTGACTCTGGATGCATAAAAAATGTATGCATACCAGAGTTTCTTTATGCGGTAGGCCCCAGTTAACAAAACTATGTTCAAATTCCATCTTTTTGGGGCCAAGGTACCTTCAACATCTGATTTACTAAGTTATAATAAACAGAAATCAACTCAAAATACCAAAATTCAAGATTTTAAAAAATCGACTTTTTATAGAAAAAGTAGGTGAAAACACCTTTTTTATCGTGTTCAGCGTGTAGGAAATGCTTAAAAATGGTTAAAATGGTGTTTTGAAAAAGTTCAAAAAAAATTTCATTTGGGGGGGAGGGTATACTCCGGTAGCGCCAAATTTTTTACCGGTCGGTATTTCGAAAATTTCGATACGATATTCGATATTTCTAAAATTTTCGATCGATATTTCGATACGATATATCGATCGCCAACAGCACTACTTGAAATAATACACTACTGTTTACCTGGTGGTCTTGGAATCCATTCAGTTGGCTGCCTTTTATCTCTAAAAAAATCACTCGTTACTTTTCAAAAAGAAAGATTGCTGAATATGTACCTAGATGGAGCACCAGACATGGCTTCTCTATCCATCTGCTGTACTTTTTCTTCCAACTGTAATACTTTTTGCTGAAGACGTGTTGTGAGCGTCCACTTTTTTTCCAGTAGTCCTGCCACTTGAGCCAAGCGGTTGGGATCTGCATTCTCATCCTGAATCAATGTCGGTTACATAGAGATAGAAAGCAAATTTAAGATCATTATTATTTACTCAGGCTCAATGTCATAGTTCACTTTACTTTTGGCGTTACGTAGATACAGTGGCGTAGGAGGGGGTTGGTGATGTAGGGGTGTGGTGAACACATACCCACCTCGTCAAATTTTTTTTTAAACTGTGTAGGTAAAATGGCAAAATAAAATGGCCTGGTGCCCCCCGCCGTCAGAAATTTCTGGCTACGCCTCTGCATACATGTAATGTTTTTAAGTTTCACTATGATTTCTTTTTCATCCAAAAAAAAGATTCAAAAGCAGGTAGCTTAGAGATATTTTCAACAGTTAGGGTAAGTTAAAGACAACGTCGACTGTATATGTTTCCTGAATTACACACTTTTAAGCACAAAAATATCAAAATTCAGAGAAACGTAGGATCCCTACGCATTCTCAAATCTAGCCAAAGCCTTTGAAAAGTCAATCCAAATTCTGCAGCAAATGATGCAATCACTTACAATATTGGCTTCTTTTCTAAATGCTTCAGAACTGTGTGAGAATCCATGTGTTTCCAAGTAGTCTATTATAGCCCAATTTCTAAATAAATTGACCAGTTTAAAATGACGTAATTCAACAATAAACTTACAAATCGTCTTTTTGCTTGCTTGACATCACCATGTTTGAATGCTAATCTGGCAAAAAACAAGCAATTTCTGCGGGATTTTTAGCAATATCGAAAAAATACTGGAACAGAAGTGTCCAAACACACAGGCAATGGCTTTTCTGGCTAAAGATAGGAGTGGAAGAAAGGCTGGAAGAGTATAATTAAAAAGACTGGTAAGTTCCTCAGTGCCGACAAAATCAATTTAATTTTGCCTTCCAAAATTCAGCTGGCAAAGAGAGGCAATCTTTTATTCTTTTCCTACCATTTTAAAGATTTTCGTTGTGGGAAACAATTACTTTTTAACTGGAAAAAAGTGATAATGAGGCATTTAAATGGTAAATAAGAACGAGACCCAACTGTCAGCCATTCCAACTGCAAGCCAAATTAGAAATCATCGAATACTTCAGGTAATTTTTTTATCTTGAACTTACTTGTGTTTACCTTAACTTGTTTTCAGACAGACTTCGCTCTGGCTAAACGATTTCTTTTCTCTATATGGAATGCAAGGCCAAAGAACGACCAACACTGCAAAATCATACCACTGCAAGCTGAGGCATTTTTTCCGAGTCGATTCGCCACTGGAAGAGTGGATTGTCAATTTCAAAGAGATAACCGTTTTTTGAGTAATTCCAATTAACTTATTTGTTTTCAGCTCCACAAGGTACCGTAAATGTTCTAATATTGACGACCGCCTTACCAAGTTCCTGCTCCACATCAGCTACCTCATGGGCTACAGTAACCGACCCGCTCCTGCTGCTGAAGACATTGAAGTGGAAAAAATTGTGGTGGAACTAACTGCTATGGAACTAGAAATAGACGCTCTGGGGGAAGAAGCAATGGCTGCCCAAGAATTCGAAAACCTTTTGAACCAATATTAACCTCTTTTGAAATTTTGTTGAATGTTATTTTGTTTTTTATCGGAAATAAATTATTTCTAGAAGAAATTAAATGTTATCATCACCAGAAATTTTTCGACTGACAGTTGGGATGGCTGACAGTTAGGGGCTGACAGTTGGGATTTTACCGGTACCGTAAATGTTCTAATATAATATAAAATGTTCTTTGAGGGTCTGAATCTCGGAGCAAAGTCAATATTTTGTAAAGTACTTCCCAGCTTTTCTTTGACTTCGCCCTTTTCCCATGTTGACTTCAGGCCTTGGTATTTGCGGAAGAAGACTTTATCTGAATTAAAGAAAACCCGAGAGCGGGCGTTATGATGCCTGTTAAAGTTACGCTCCATAGATAAGTTGTACTTATCAGCCTCAGCGGGACGATACGACTCGGTAGGTTTTACTAAAGAAATTTATGTTCGAAGAGTTCGGCCTAGGAACAACTCAGCAGGTGACTTACCCTGAATCGTTCCATTAGGAGTCGACCGGTATGTTCGGAGGTACTCCACAATAGCCAAACTCACAGAATTTGAAGATCGAATTTTCGAAATAGTCCGCTTGAAAGTATCCACAAACCTTTCGGCATGTCCGTTACTGTGTGGATGGTAAGGCGGAGAATGAATAACTTGAACTCCCTTATTTTTGCAAAAAGATTTGAATTCATATGAAGTGAATTGGGATCCGTTATCCGACACTAAGAATTTGGGATAACCATATCTTGCAAATAGAGAATCTAATACTCGAATCAAACAATTTGAAGTAATGTTTTGCATGCGAAAAACTTCAGGCCATTCGGAGAAAGAATCAACAATGCACAAAAAGTGCTCTCCCAAAAAAGGTCCAGCGAAATCAACATGGATTCTATCCCATGAATTTCCTGACTTTGGCCACGGATGAAGTGAGTTTTTAATTGGATTTTTCGCAAAATTTGAGCAATTGACACAACCTTTTACTGTGGTTTCAATGTCAGAATCTAGAACCGCCCAGTAAACATAATTTCTAGCGACCGCTTTCATGCGCGTAATGCCAGGATGGCCAAGATGTAGAATTTTAAGGATTCGAGATCTCAAAGAAGTAGGAATGATTACTTTATCATCAAAGAGTAAGCAACTTTTGATTGCATAGAGAGAGTTCCTTTTTGCGTAAAATGAGGCAATGGGACCCGGCTAAGTATGTCTAGGCCAACCACTGTGAATATATTTTAGAATTTCTGACAGTAACAGATCAGAAGTTGTGGCTTCAGCTATCTCTTGGCTAGTGACAGGAATTGTTTCTAATTGATGAATCAAAAATTGTTCAGTACTGCCTTCCACTAACGCCAGTTGTGAAATGACAAATTCCTCATCGTCACGTGGATACTCAGCTACAAGTCTAGAAAGGACATCCACTTGTCCGAAATCAGCTGTATGAATGTATTGGATTTCAAAATTGTAAGCACTCAAAATCAATGCCCATCTTTGAAGTCTACTTCGCAGCGTAAATAGGTACACCTTTTTTAGAACCAAAAATAGCGAGTAGGGGCTTATGATCTGTCTGTAACAGGAATTTATGTCCAAAGAGATATCGATGGCACTTTTTGACAGCGTATATCAGTGCTAAACCCTCCTTTTCAATTTGACTGTAGTTAACTTGGGAAGCGTTGAGAGTCCTAGACGCATGCTCTACAACCTTAATCGATCCGTCCGGAAATTTATGAGGAATCGTTGCTCCGATACCATCTTTAGAAGCATCAGCCGATACAATGATAGGTTTGAGAGGGTCGAAATGAGCTAGAAGAAGATCAGAAGTGATAATATCTTTCGCCTTTTCAAACAAACTTTGACATTCTTTCGACCAAGCAAAAGGCACGTCTTTCTGAAGTAGTTTATCTAGAGGAGCTCGAAGGGACTTCATGTCTTTTATGTATTTTCCGTAAAAATTAACAGCTCCAAGAAAAACCCTCACTTGTGAAACATTTTGAGGTATCGGCATGTTCCTAATGGCTGCAAACTTGTTTGGGTTTGGCTTAATTCCGGTCGAATCAACTATTTGTCCTAAGTAACTGATTTGTTCGAGAAAGAATTTACACTTTTCAAGTTTTAGAACAAAACCAAAGGATTCGACTTTTTGAAGGACAGAATTTAGATCTTTCGCATGTTGCTCTTTTGTAGGACTAGCAACTATTATATCACCCAAGAAAACGAAAGCAAATTTGAGATCAACGAGCATTTGATCCATGACCTTTTGAAAGATCGAAGGAGCAGATTTTATACCAAAGGGTAAACGCTCGTATTGAAAAAGTCCTCGATGCGTATTAATGGTACACAACTTCTTGGAGTATGTGTCCAGCTCGATTTGAAAGTATGCATCGGACAGGTCTAAGCAAGAGAAAAACTTAGAATTGTTGAGTTTCGAGAAAATTTCACTAGGCAGAGGTAAATGGTGCTTAACTCGAGAACATTTTTAAGCCCCGTAGAGAAGTCTGCGCAAACTCGAACTTATACATTTTTCTTTTTGACAACTACAATCGGAGCTGCCCATTCACTGAAATCAATGGGACGAATGACCTGTAACTGTATTAAACGGTCGAGCTCCCGATTCATGTCACCTTCTACTCCTAGAGGGACTGGTCTTTTAGGCATAAACATAGGCTTAGCCTCAGATTTTACATACAAACGCGCTCTGACTTTAGTACAATGGCCTAGAATATTCTCGTTGAAAAGCTTTGAAAATTTTTTGGACTAAGCTGATTTTGTCGAAGTCTCCACTCGAACTTGGGTCCAAAATCTTGCTTTGATGTGTGGTGACGTTATTGAGACAACAAATGCCAGAAAGTCTATTGACTAGGCCCAATGCCAGTATGAAATTTCACCAGCAAATTTATGATTTCTGCTAGCAAATTCTTTGTTTGTTAACTTTTTGTTTCTGAAGTTATGTTTTCTGCTTCTAGATGCAACCTTAAATCAAACACGCAAAAAAGCAAGGACAGACTCAATGATTTGGGCTGTTATTGTAGACTTAGCTACCTTTTACAGTGCTTCATTACCTTTGTCAGAAGTTAACTTAACAACTAACAGAAGTTGCTGAAAACAAAAAAATAAACAAGCATAAGAACAAATTCAAAAAAATCACAAAAAAGTGGCAACTTTTATGCTGCTCTGAGGACCGAGTAGTCCTGCGGTATTCCTAGGGTTAAAATAGAAATTTCTGGAAGACAATACTATATAACGTAGTCTGGCCATCATTTGGGTCATTTTATTCACAAAAAAAACACGACGGAAAAGACCGTTGAAGATTTTGACGTAAAACTCTTGTCCTGTTGGCTCGAAATACAGAAAAGTACCGCTCAACCGTTGGAGTGTTAAATCAGCATTTCACAACTTTAGAAAATCTTTCACTATGAAGCTTTTTTGGCTTTTTGAATTTGCGCTTCTCCGCTTGTCTCTTCAAGACAGGTAAATAGAGGTATGATGACATTAAATTTAGAGCTCTCTCAATTTTTCCGCTCTTTTTACATCAAAGTTGCTGAAAGAATGGAAAATTTCCGAAACAAAGGTGAAGCTATCAGTGCTTTTTAACTGAAATTTTGGTACTTCTTTACTTTATGTCACACCTCAAATTTTTTGTTCACTTTTTTAAATATTTTTTTCTCTTGTTTCTGTCTGCGAATTGTCGAGAATTGTTGTGTCGCCATTTTTTTTATTAATATGTGTCATTTTCTCGATAATTTCTTTTTTAGAATGGAAGAACTTCGAGGTTTCACTCTATCAAATTTGAGGTGTGACATAAACTAAAGAAGTACCGAAATTTTGCTTTTTATGTGCCTATAAGGAGTAACCCTTTTTTGGGCCAAATATACTCTTTTGGTGGCTGAATTATTATTTTTTGGTTCAAATTTACATTTTTATGGGACAAACTTTTTTTTGGTCATATAAAAATTTTCCCACAGAAATTAACTGAAAACGTAAATTTGTCTCAAAAAAGTAAAATCTGCCCGAAAAAGTATATTTGCCAAAAAAAAGGATTACCCGCCTATAAGCCGTGTACCTCCCAAAATAATAATATGGTTCCAAATAAATGTTAAAAGTCATAGAAATATGAGCAAATTTGAGTCAATTGTGGGAATTCGGTGAGACGAGTGAGGGTTAGGTGGATTAAGAATTTGAATGATTTTGCGAAATTTGGACGCACTCGAGTAACGTAAACTCTCTAGTTATGGGTCCATCCTGAAAATTTTTTACTCCTCCAAAAATTGGAAAACTATTTTAGTATCGATCGCTTCAAATTCAATTCAATTCTGAGCGCAATGGTGAAAGAGGATAAAGCTGCTTGGAAGGCGAATTACTTCGGTCGGATTACCGTATGTTTAGCTCTTGACAATCTTCAGAATTTTTAAATTTTTCGTTTTTAAGAATCTGTTCGACGAGTATCCCAAGGTATATTTTCCCTTCCGCTATTATTATATTTGTAGAATTTTTAGGCTTTTCTTGTGGGTGTTGACAATGTTGGCTCGAAGCAAATGCAAGAAATCCGACAGGCTATGCGAGGTTTGTTGTTCTGATTATAATGCCAATTATATCTCTTCTTTTCCTCTCAGGTCATGGTCAAATTCTGATGGGCAAGAACACGATGATTCGCAAGGCTATTCGTGGTCATGTTCAGCAGAACCCCTTTCTAGAAAAGCTTCTGCCACACATTGTTGGAAACGTTGGATTTGTCTTTACCAAAGAGGACCTCGGGGATATTCGCAACAAGCTTCTCGACAACAAACGGGCAAGTAGTTTCCCATTATACAATTCTTAATAGCTCAGCTTCTTATTTTAGGGTGCTCCCGCCAAAGGTACTTCGTTAGCTAAAGTTGTGGTAGTTGGCGATTTTTCTATTTAGCCGGTGCTATTGCTCCTGTCGACGTGAAGCTTCCTCCTCAGAACACTGGTATGGGTCCGGAAAAGACGTCATTCTTCCAAGCACTTCAGATTCCGACAAAGATCTCTCGTGGTACTATCGAAATTCTCAATGAAGTGCATCTGATCAAGGTTGGGGACAAAGTGGGTGCGTCGGAGTCGGCTCTTCTCAACATGTTGAACATCCAGCCGTTTTCGTAAGTTTCTTGTAATCATCGTCTACGAATTAATATCTCACAACATTTTTAGGTACGGACTCATTGTGCAGCAGGTTTATGAAACTGGAAATATCTATTCTCCTGAAGTGCTTGATATGACTGCCGAGGACTTGCGACTCCGATTCCTCCAAGGTGTGCGAAATATTGCGTCTTTGTCTCTGGAGATCGGCTATCCGACAAAGGCTTCAATTCCGCACGTCATTGTCAATTCTTTCAAGCGTCTCTTGGCTGTGGCTGCTGAAACAGATGTTGTTTTCGAGGAAGCTGTGAAGTTGAAGGAATATTTGGCTGATCCGTCCAAGTTTGTCGCCGCTGTTACTGCTCCTGCTTCTGCTCCTGCTGATGTGCCGGTAGCCGCTGCTGAGAGCAAGGCAGTTCGGGAAGAAAAAGAAGAATCTGAAGATGAAGACATGGGCTTCGGATTATTTGATTGACTTGTTGTCTTTGTTCTCTGAGGAGCATTGTTAAAAATAAATCGCTTTTTGGTGCAAGTGCTGTTATGTTTCTAAGCTCGTCAATATTGCTGTCATTACTTCTGAATCTTCTCATTGATTGTAATGAATACCCCCTTATAGGTTTATCTTCGACGTTTTCCGCCAAGCAAAATGATCATTTTCAAAGACGCCTTCTCTGGTAGATATGTATATATATGTGTACCGGGTGGGCAAAGAAATTCCCAGCATTTCAAATGCTCATAATTTTCGGTAGACGCCGAATTTTGACAAACGGTTTTCCGCAGCAGTCCTAGAAAAAATATATTTTTTGTTTGGTATATAATGTCAAAAACATGATCTTCGCTCGGTCCCTCCTGTGGTTTGGGTCCTGGTCTGTGGGTGCCCTCTGGGTGGGCAAGGCCTAAACCATAGGGGCGACCAAGCAAAATCGTGTTTTACATTATATACCAAATAAAATGGACTATTGCCAAAAACCGTTTGTCGAAATTCGACGTCTACCAAAAGTTATGAGCATTTGAAATGGTGGGAATTTCTTTGCCCACCCGGTATACCTTAGATTTTAAACAGGGTGTTTCAAGAAATTTCAGGGTTTTGAAATGGCCGTAACCTTTTTTAAAGATGCAAAGAAGCAAAAACAGAATTTCGAAAATCGCTTGAAAAAAGTCATGAAAATTTCAAAACCATAAAAATTTCTCGTAACACCATGTATAAAATAATTTTGTTTGAATTTAGAGGATGAGCTCTGCAGTGATTCTTTCCCAATGAAGCTGGTAGATGAGCTTATCTACGAATTCAAGGGCAAACATGTCGTGCGTAAGCATGGGGATATTGTGTGTAAGTCGATGTTAAGTCATTATAATCATAGAACAATCTTGAATTAAGTGGCTGGTTCCAATCCCTCGGCTGAAGGTGAAGACGCAGATGATGGTGGAGATGAGCAGGTTGAGCGTGGAATTGACTTTGTGCTTAATCACCGCTTGCAAGAGATGAACTGCTACGAAGACACTGCCACTTTCAAGAGCTATATCAAGAGTTTCATTAAGAAGGTGATTGAGTACATGGAGAAGAGCGGCAAGCCAAAGGATCAGGTGGATGCTTTCAAGAAGAAGATTCAGGTCTGGGTTCTCTCTCTGCTCAACAAGGATCGCTTCAAAAAGCTTCAGTTTTTCATCGGTTAGTTTTTTTCTCAGCTCTTATCGAATTTACAATTTACAGGCGAAAACATGGCTGAAGGCAAGGGTGAGGGACAAGTGGCCATTGTGGAGTACCGTGATGAAGCTGAAGGTGAATCGCCATATTTGATGCTTATTGCAGCCGGTATCATTGAAGAAAAGGCTTGAAATATCGCTGCTACGTTACTCATGATGATTGCTTCTTGACTTGTTTCGCATAAAATAAATTGGTGTCACGTAGTTTTTCATGACTCAGTACCCTTTAATAACTTTCAATTCTCTAGCAAGTTTGAGCTTTAAAGTTTTATCTTTGGTTGTTCCCTCTTAAACCTCGCATTTGCCACTAAATGGTCGTCGCTTGTTTTTAAACTGACATGGTGTTATATGTTTGCTGGGTATTTTTGGCAATCTTTCACGCTAGAAATGAAATTTAGTCTAACAACTTATGGAGGTTGTGACGTTAATGTACCACCACCTTCTTCTCATAGGTAATTATGACTGAGTTTAAGGGAGGACGTTAACCTCCGTTTGGAGTGAGTTTCACTCAGTGTGAACTTGCCTTTAAAACATACCTCGTAGACGCGCTTATTTATTGGAAATATGATTATCGTGAAACCTCTATTTATTGACCCACCTCTAAGGCCCCCTCGACTTTGAGGGACTGTATCTCGGAGCAGAGTCAAATTTTGGATTTAGCTGAAATCAATGTATCCTATCCAGAATCGAGTCCTGAACACGGATTGATAATGCTAAAACAACAATTGATTTGAAGGCGAGTTTAGGCGCGAGTTTAAAAATGGGACAATAGTGGACTAAAGCCTTATGCTAAATTGACAATATAGAGGCAAAGTGAGCGCCTTTTAATTTTTAGATATATAATTTTTTCAATTTTTTCAAAGTTTTAGTATCAAATTGTAGCCCTGTGTGTCAGCTACATTGTGGTGCCAAAACTTCTAGAAAAACGAAAAATTTGTAGGTCTAAACTTTAAAACGCGCTTACTCCGTGTTGAAAAACGTGTCAGAATGAGCGCCTTTTAAATTTTACATCCACAAACTTCTCGTTTTTCTAAAAGTTTTGGTACCACAATGTAGCTGACATTCAGGGCTACAATTTGGTACTAAAAATTTGAAAAATTGAAAAAAAAATCTAAAAATTAAAAGGCGCTCACTTTGCCTCAACATTGTGAACGTAACTCAACATTGTGAACGTAAGGCGTTTGTCCCACTTTTAAATTCGCGCCTTTTTGAATTTCAAATTGTGAAATTCAAGTGTGTAAGAGGGGCATAACGGAATATTGCAGCGAAATCTTGTAATTTGCAGCAAATTTTCTGAATACTGTAGCAAATATTAGTTTTTTAAAGATTAATCTCTTGCTTCTCCATAGGATCGTATTCAACGGTCTCCTATCCGATTCTCCGGTCTTTTTGAGTCACTTAACAGTAAGAAGCATTGTTTTGCACGAATTTGCATCGATCTCTTAGTGATGTGTTCTGTTTTTCGTAGACTCGGCTAACTTTACCTAGGGCGTTGTTTATGCTATCCTTGCCTTGTTTCTAACCAATGTAAATTAATTTCTAACAAATTATTTTCGTGTTTACAGGTGGACGTCACATTCTTTAGTGAGAAGATGTCAAAAGAACATGCCGAAGATGTCCGAAATTCTTGCGATGGCTGCATTGGTTGGCTTAGTCTTTGTTTTTTAGCTATCAGACGCTTATTTCCAGATCTTCTATTTGTGATTCTAGGTTTGCTGGTCACGTGAGTTTTACTTTTCTTGCAATTTGAAATGCATACAGCTTGCCGAAGTCGTGAATTCATGTAACGTCATGTCAGAAATTCTTGTCTATACGTCAACAATTGACTTTGTCGGGCTGTATGTGGTCTAAATGTGACTCTATATGTGCCTTCATGCTCCAAACACGAGACAGTATAACTAGGCCAGTGTAACACAACTGTCAGGGCATGTTAACTTCTATAGCTAGCGAGAGTTGTGATGTGATATTCATTTCACTCATTTTCAGGTCTCTTCTTGATTCCACAGGTATCAGTTGCCAACCAAAACTCAATCAATCAGCGATGAACTGGTGCGATCGGGCTGCAGTATTTTATCTACGACGCAATCTCTTAATTAGTGTTGCCTAATATAACTGTATCTTGAGCTGAGCTTGAGCTTTTCGGCCTTCTTCTTGTCTTCCACCCTTTAACTGCATAAGAGACCACCATAGCTAAACCTGAAATTGAAATTCTGTAAATTTCCGAAATGATCTAAATATGAGTAAAGTGAATGTAAGAGTAGACAACACTCGCTAGGCAGCCTCTCAAAGTTAACGTGATCCAATAGTTATGTGGGCCTACGGGCCTTAGACGGGCCTAGCCATACTTTCTTGAGTATGGAGTATAAAGGCACATAGAGAGCGACACTTTGACCGCATACAGACAAAGTCCATAATTGCCACATAGATGAAAATTTTCGTGACTTGAGATTACATTCGTTATTGACTTTTTCAGGTCGTATGCAGTAACAGTAGGAATTGTATAAAAAAATTAAATTTAACTGACAAGTGAACCTAAAGATCAAAAGAAATTGCAAATAAAGCTTAAAGTTAAGAAGGATAATAAAATTTAAGCTAATTAATGCCTATATCAGAGATTGCCTGATATCGATTTTTCGCATCTGATACGACAGTAATATGATATGGATGCCCGAAATTTCCGTCTGATATGACAGCGATATGATATGGCGCCAATTGATATGATAAGGCACATCATGTCGTTTTCATTATCATATCAGATTTTTTGATATTAGGAAATCTCTGTTACGCCCTGCACCTGTTTAGTGTATCCCAGAGATTTCCTGATATCGATTTTTCACATCTGTTGTGATAGTGTTATGATATGGGCACCCGAATTTTTCGTTTGATATGATAGTGATCCGATGTGATATGCTGCCGAATGATATGATAGGACATATCGTATCTTTTCACTATCATATCAGATTTTCTGATATCAGGAATCTCAATAATTTTACGATTTTTTATCAATTTTTTAATTTTTAATTTTTTATCTTACAATTTTACGTGTTTACTGACGAGCGTAAGCGTACTTCTCACTTGATTCCGTGATATTTACCTTTAAAAAACAAGAAAATAGGTCATCAAGAGTGTATCGTTATCGGTCAGTCAATGAATCTGCTGAGTGATGCAAGCTCAAATGCTGAAAAAGTTACGCGGGGTAGTTCGTCTTTTGCGCATAATCTTTGTATAGAAGTATTCATGGTTAGCGCCGAAAACGCAAACGCCAAATCCAAAAAGGCTGCCAAGGATTTCCTGCGTCACGAAATACGCTGAGCAAACGGATTGGAGCTAAGCTGGATCTGGTTAAAGTTGACGTTGTTGCTAAATTGGACCAGCTAAAGAAACCGGAGGAGACTGACCTTGGACTTTGCAAAAAAGAGGTGGATTATCTGCAGTACAGCGCATTTTATTGACGAAAATTGGTAAGACCTTATTAGCTATTAGCCAACGACATCACATTTTTTTCAGGTACAAGCAAGACTTTGTTCTCGTCTTCACTCCTTTGCTGCCAGGTGTCAAAAAGACTAGCCAATATGTTCAAAAACTCATTGCTGAGGAGCTAGAACAGTTGGGTATCGAGCGTAACGACTTTTCCAAGTTGTTTGTGACAACAGCAAGTGAAGCGGGTCCAATGTTAGCTCTGTCGGAGGGAAGAATCATCTGCCTTGTCATGCCACATGGGTTCTACTATCGCAAAGAGCTCTACCGGCCTTACAAAGATATGTGTCTGGACATCGGTGCACAGGAAACTGCTCTGAAATTGAAATATGTCTTCATCTAATGGAAAAGTGGGTGAACAAACAAAGGTTAGTGTTTTTAGCGATCTTACGCACAATAAATGTGAGTCGTTGCTACAGGCAGTCTAATGAAGAATGCAAGCAAAGCGCTGAAATCGCCTGCAGAGACAAGGTGGCTATCCTTCTACATCATGGTTGAAGCAATCAGCGTCCATAGGAATCTCCTTGAAGAAGAAATTGAAAAGGTATGTCCAGAAAACGAGCAGGAAATGGCACTTTTTGAGCTAGCAAAGAAACCTTTCTTCACCGACTACCTAAATGTTTCTCCGCCCTGTATCAAAGATGGTCCTATTTTTTTGTATTTTTTTCTTTTTTTATTTTTACTTTTAGGTATTTTTGGTATTTTTACTTTTCTGATTCTGTGTTTTTATATCACGTGCAAATAATTAGGCGGAAAAAGTGACTTCAAGTGGTATCATCCTCATGTGGCTTCTGTATGGATCGTACTGCGCAAATATTCGGTGCCAGAAACAACTCAAAATGGTGCTGCTCAGGCTGCAATGGAGTGTTTTAATCGGAAAATGGAGATCTATCAGATGAATGGCTGAATCGGATTTCGGGAAAGCTAAACAAGGAAGTGGTAGTCCGTGGTCCGTTTCTGACCCTTCGACGACTTCATGAGCAAGGTCAAAACCAAGAGAAATCGCTCGACTTCTGCAAAATGATAGGTTGGTTTTTTGCCAAACCATAATCCATTTTCAGAATATGGAGGCCCATCCTTTGCCTCCTGAACTCAAATTCATTGAACGGACCCAAAAACCAAAACAAGTCATGGTGTGGGTCTATGTTTCGTACGATGCCAAACTCCACTCATCTTTGTGCCTCAAGGAGGAAAGTCGATGGACCAGCCTACCGCGAGATGCTAGCAGATGAAGTTCTCCCGTGGGCCGAGGAGCATATGGACGACAGCTGGACTTACCAACAAGATGGAGCCGCGTCGAGCTTCTTCGAAACACAAGAATGGATTGAGCAGCACTTCCCGGAATTCCATCAAGGTCGATTCTCATGGGGGCGCAAATCCGACTATCAGCGGTGACTGGCCGCCCAACTCACCCGATCTCACTGCCATGGACTACTTTGTGTGGCCGTATCTCCAGTCTAAAGTCTGCTCAAAGCCACGCAAGACAATAGCTTCGCTCAAAGAATCACTGGTGAAAGAATGGGACGAGATTCCACAAGAAATGATTCAGAAAGCCATTGACAATTTTCCAAAACGTCTCAAGAAATGTATCAATGCAAATGGTGGTCACTTTGATGAATATCTCATTTTGTAGAGGAGATCCAGGGCTACAAAATGGTATATAGATCTCATATAAATGATAATGTCAAATGTACAATAATTGGGAAAAAACTTTTGTGCGGGAACTTTATTGTCACCCGTTATAATTATTCATCAAATTTAGGTTTTTCCTCGTTTCGCCCATCTGGCCAAGCTTATGTTCGGTTGTCAAGCTTCATCGTCCCCCAGCGAGCGTGCTTTTAAGGAGCTCAGATGCATTGTAGGCAACTTCACAAGAAACCGTCTAGATCCAAGAAAAACAGCATCACTTGTTCATCTGCGTTCAATTTATTTGCGAAATGTAGTTTGACCAATGACTCGTCTGTTTTTGCTGTTTTTCTGGATAAAGGTTGGCTATACGATTTAGTTATGTTATCTTAGGTGCTATGAACGTAGATATGAAAAAAATATATAGAAAGTGTATCAATCTAGTTACTATGTGATCCAGAAGTGCATCCAGAGAAAAATACGTAAAAGGGCTAGCTTCAGCCCGATTAGCTCTTCCTGGACACATGCCTGATGTGAAAATCAGAAAATCAAAAAATGAGCACTTTTGACCAAGAGTCACGAGCAAAAACAAATGCGAGTACAAAGACACGAGTTTGCAAGAATTCAGAAGGGTAATTTGCTAAGTATACTGGTACTGTTTAAAAGCGTTAAAATATCAGTTAAAAATTTTAACTGGTATTTTAACACTTTTTAACACTTTTTCACTGAACCTTTAAAATTCAAAAATAAAAAATGCGCCAAAAATTTTAAGCAAATTTTAACATTTTAACGCTTTTGACAACCATCTTATATAGTATTTGGCATGTGTGGGTGGGGTGGTTAACGCTTTTCACTTCGAAGGCCAGAACGGGTCGTAGATAGCGAAATCACTTTTGTCGCTAATACCATCGTGTTCCACAGAATGTCAGCTTTTGTATTAAAAAAAGAACAGTCGAAAAAAATGAGTTCTAATAGGGGATATACCTATTTTTATGAACGAAGTCATAGCCCCTCATTGAAATTTCGAAATAACTGTACTATAGAAATAACTGTACTGTACTTTACTATAGAGGCGCCGGTAGGCGCCTGTGGTCCCTTGTGTTATAAATATGTTACAAGTATTTTCTTGCAATACTTGATCAAAACGTGATCAATTATTGAGCATTTCTTGATCAATACTTGATCAATGAATGTATAAATTCTCCCATTAACTTATTTAACCAATTGCTTGATTTTATTTTTACAATTTGTTTGGATGAATTCTCTACAAGCTACAGCTGACAGAGTTGAGTTAAGTTTAGACTTTGTATAAGGACCAAGGAAATCAATAAATTAATAAGGACCAAGAAAATCAATAAATTAATAAGGACCAAGGAAATCAATACGTTTATGAGGTAATGTTTTGGCAATTTTTCCTACAATACTTTTCTTTTTCGTAGATCTTCTAACTGCTTTTATAGACTTTCTTCTACCACTCCCACTTTGAGTCTTTTCGAATGCATTATCAACAAAGTTTTTCAAACCCTGTTGAGATTCCTTTTTCTCACAGCGTCTTTGAATTTAACTCCACTTCTCACATCTCTAAAAATTCTACCTGCTGTAGCAAGTCCTTCAGTAGCGAATTCCTTTCCAATTGTTTTGCCTAATGGCAAAAGATATCGGAAAAGGTTTGCAAATACCGAACCAATACCAAAACCTCTTTGAAAAGGCATGCCTTCAAAATAGTAACCATTTCCATGTTGGGTTTCAAAAAAGTCAACCCGATCAACCTGATCAGAATCAAAATTCACATAAACCATATTTAAAAACAATGAAAGTTTCAAAATGCAATTTAAGAAATAGTTTCTCCGTAAGAAAAATGGATATAATCTACCAGTGCTAGAATAAATTTCAATTTTTTTCTGTCATTCGTTTCTCTCTAGAACCTTATAATACTGAGGTGAAAGAAAAAAA
>JAMRYI010001121.1:0-44050 GCA_029231635.1 Ditylenchus weischeri | reverse complement strand
GTGGATTTTAAAAGCATTTAAAAATAGGTGCAAAATTGATTATTTCATAGCAGAGCCCTTAGGCTCAATTCTGGTTGTTTGCAAGGGCAAACCTCCATGTGCGCGCGGGACACTTTTTTATTCCGAAATTAGGCGCTAGTATAGAATAACCACTTCCCCCAAATCAAACCTTCCAAAAATCGCTGTACCTACACTTTGGAACAACAAGTTTGGGATTAGCCCTTAGGCTCAGGGGTAGGCGAGCGTATGATAATTGTGATTCCGAAATGTCTTACGCATATTTTCCGGGGTCTGGGACATGTATTATTTGACATGTATCATGTATTATTTTTTCTATAAATTCATTATGACAGTATACCAAGTGATCCCTCCCCAGTGCACCACTCCCCCAAGTGCAAGCTCCCTAAGTGCCGATTTTTATGGCGAAAATGCGTTGAAAAGTTGAGCATAAACAGCATAACAGAATATATATACGATATTCGTCCAATCAAGAGTATATTTTGGTAGTCTAGTGGTTAGAGACGCGGTGTTGGGTGCACTCGAGTTCGAGTCCGCAAGGATCCTTCTTCATTTTTTGCCCTATTCATCTATTTTTGCATATTATTGCTTTTTCGTCAACTTTGATCGTTACATCCCTTAAATGAATTTTTAAAATCAGAAACTAGATAATTGCTAAATTACGCAAATTATTTAAAGTAAGTGCTAAATCTGAACTAGATGACCTATATCTTTCGACTCATATTTTTAGTTTGCGCAGCAGCAATATTTTTTCTGTTTTTTTTGCTTTTAGAGACACTTTTTTTAGATTCTCCATCCAATTTTGGGTCTGAAAAAAGTTTTCGATAAGCAAAAAATAGAAAAAAATGTTGCTGCTGCGCAAATAAAAAATATGATTTGAAAGATATAGGTCATCTTGTTCAGATGTGGCACTTAATTTGAACAATTTCCGTAATTTAGCGATTATGTAGTTTCTGATTTTAAAAATTCAAGCAATAATATGCAAAAATAGATGAAAAGGGCAAAAATTAAAAGATCTTTGCGGACTCGAACTCGAGTGACCCCCATCGCGCCTCTAACCACTAGACGACAGTGTACCTAGTGCAACACCCCCACCCCCTCTCGAGAGTCTTGCTAAGAATTATGTCTGTAGTAAGTGAGTGCGCGCATCTCCAACCTATCTTTTTCAAGGCCTTTGGAGCTGTGTAACCAGATGCAGAAAAAGTTGGGCGCTACTGGCTTATAGCCCTCCAAAAATCATGATTTTTTAGCAGTATCTGAAAACCATTTTCAAATAATGATGGTGCGCACTTTTTACTAATTTGTAAATCATGTTTAAACGACTGCTAAGTAAATTTCATATGCTTATAAAGATAAAAAAGAGTTTTTTCTGACATTTTTAGATCAAAAATAGATTTTTCGAAGAAAATTTTTTTGACCCAAAATATGACTTTTTGCCTTGGGGACCATGGTTAAACATCTTACATAAAGGTTTTCTACCCCGTTTTGGTCACTGGAGCTAGCCAAAAAGTGTCTCTATATGCATTTTATGATCAGAGGTCTTGATGAGTATGACGCCCATTAAACGTTTAACAACCACTTTATTTTTGCTGAGGTGAAAAGCATAAATTTGTTGCGGTTGAGCGGTTCTAAGACTTGAGACGATATTATTATACCTTAGCCTGCTCAGTCGACAGTCCAGATGAGGCACTAGCAGTTCTATTTGATTGTTGGTTACGAGCACTTGGAAGCAATATCGATTGGGAGCATACCGCACATTGACATGCCCACCGCTAAACGTTTTACTAGTCTTCCACTTGGCGTATATGGCATCAGCGGCACAGCTAAAGTTTAAAAAAATACATTCTATTACTTCTATTACTAAATTTAATATTAGATAACAGTTTTTATCGAACAATTTTTTAAATTTATCAAATTTCATTCGAAATTTCATTCAAGCCTCAGCTCCTTAAATACTTTAAAAGAGTTGAGATGAAAATGTAGCGTGTTCAAAAAGAGGCTAAAATGAATTCTGCTTTTCTAGTTTGCGTGTCAGCAATAATTTTGATTTATGCAGCATAAAAGAAGAGTTTATAAATTTGTCACATATAGTAAAATTTACTAAATTTTTTGAATATATATGAAAAACAAACCTTATGAAAGGCTCACCAATAATAGTGTTATTTACTTGAGCGTTGCTTTGATTCAGACCAAAGAATAGAGTCATCAAAATAAGATAGATATGGCAGTGAAAGCAACTTTCAAATCTTGCATGAGTTGCTTTTTCGCTAACCATTTAAAGTTATAGAGATAATAACGTCCATAAAATTGAGCAAAATATATTATCTAAATTCATTTAATAAAAAATTTTTGAAATTTCGGCGCTAGTATAAAATACCCCCCTTCTCCCTACTGAGTGAATCGAGGGGTGCCCTTCAAGAGATGCACCTAGGGGCGGAGGATGCAGCACTTCTTATGCTGATTTAGCAGAATGCCCTGGTTTAAAATAAAGAAAATAGGCGATAGTATAGAATAAACCCCCTAAAATCAGACCTTCTAAAAATCGTCGTAACTACCCTTTGGAACAACAAGTTTAGGCTTAGCCCTTAGGCTTAGGGTAGGCCAGCGTATGGAAGTTGTGACTAATAAGTGTTTTACGCACTTTTCTGGGGTCTGGAACATATATTTGGGTGCTCTTTACTTAGCTTAGGGTAGGCCAGCGTATGGAAGACGTGACTAATAAGTGTTTCATGCACTTTTTCTGGGGTCTGGAACATATATTTGGGTGCTCTTTACTTAGGCTTAGGGGTAGGCCAGCGTATGGAAGTTGTGACTAATAAGTGTTTCACGCACTTTTCTGGGGTCTGGAACATATATTTGGGTGCTCTTTACTTAGGCTTAGGGGTAGGCCAGCGTATGGAAGTTGTGACTAATAAGTGTTTCACGCACTTTTTCTGGGGTCTGGAACATATATTTGGGTGCTCTTTACTTAAGTTTTAGAAGGCATAAGTTTGGGGGTATTCTATACTAGGGTCGAAATTTCTTATTGATTTTTTAAAAAAATGTAATTTTAATAATATTTTTAATATTTTTATTTCTTTTTTCTCACAGTAATCAAATTTTGTCGAAACCGAAAATTTTCAAATATTTAAAGAGACTTTCTCAGACGAAATTTCCAACACAAAGTTTTCGTAATATTTTTTCGTCTAACAAAAAACCCTCAATTCTGACACCGGATTCGTGCTCAGCGTGGTCGATTTGGATTAAAAACTGCCCTTTAACTTTATGAATTGCTGTCATATTTCGAATTCCGCTCGAGACAACAAACATTTGAAAGAGGTCTAAAAATTCAATATAAGTAAGTTTAAATGTTTGTTGTCTCTAGCGGAATTTGAAATTTGCAAACGATTTTTTTATGTTAAAGCAGTTTCACATGCATAGTTGCAAAATCGGCGCCGGGCGCCGACCAGGGCGCCGAGGTCCGAAAAAATCGGCGCCAGCGCCGGCAGTTTCCGAAAATTGGCACCGGCGCCAGCGCTGGCGCCGTCGCCAGGGTCATAACAAAGTGGCGCCGGGCGCCGGAATAAGAACCAAAATCGGCGGCGGGCGCCGGAATATTCACAAAAATCAGCTCTGAGCGCAAAAAATGATCTAAAATTTAGAATGACCTAGTTTTTTAAGTAATGTTCACCCAATTTTAAAGTGATGAATAACTTTTTTCAATTAATAAAAACATTTAGTAAAGCCTCAAATTACATACATGAACAATAGTTTCATTCCTTGAAATTAAAATTATTTTCAGCGGTAAATTTTCTACATAGATTTTTAACTCAGCAAACAGCGGCGCCGGGCGCCGACTTTTCCGCCGGAGCCTGAAAAAATTGGCGCCAGCGCCGGCAGTTTTAAAAATCGGCGCCAGCACCGGCGCCGATTTTTATCAAAATTTTCGTCGGCGCACACCGGCTCCCGTGCAACTATGTTCACATGTAGGGTTGTCGACACGTCGAAATTTTCGTGTCGACAACCTTATTCACATGCAAATCGATCACGCTGAGCACGAATTTGATATCAGAATTAATGGTTTCCCTAACGCTAAAAAAGTTATGGGAAATTCGTGTAGGAAATATCATCTGAGATCAGAAATTCAAATGGCTATAACAACAGGGAGGACCAAGTTCATGCCGAATTTACGGTCGATTATCGATTTTTATTTCCATTCTTATTTCCGTCACCTTTTCAGCTATTAAGCCTATCTGAACCTTTTTTAGCAATCATGATTTTTCGGTTACATAAGTACGCTTCAGAAATATATTAATAATATTAAATAATAATAATAATAAAAATAAAATTAATATTTCTAATAATATTATTAATAATATTAAGAGCCAACAGTGTGAATTATATATTTGCGAAAATACTTTGCAAAGAATTAAAAAAACAACTTTTGCAAACTAATAATCTGGCCTTAAGACGGCTAATGCGAGGCAAAGACAAAGAGACCACCGATTATTGAAAAGAATTAGAAGAAGGAGCCGCAGGGTGGGACGACAGCACATCCCAGCTAAGTCCATTAAAAGCAAAGACCCTGAGGCTTTTCCGAGGGAAACACTCTCTTGGTCAACAACAATTAAGACCAAGTTAGGCAAAAATGTTAAACGGAAATGTTAAAAAACCGTTGTATCTGATTGCATTAGCAACTTCCATAAAAACTGCTTTTTTTTAAAACTGCTTTTTTGTGTTCACAAAAAACTAAATGCAATCCACTAAAATAGATAAACTAAGACTTAATACAATGAATGTATTGAATGACCAATGAAAATTTATTGTGCGTTATTGGTTTGTTCATCAAATCTGTAATACACGAACAGCTTTTGAAACAAAGAAAATGTGGGATAAAAGAAGCACGCTGAGTGGATCAAGGATGAAAACACAAAACAATAGATTTGTTACATATTTAAAAAAAAATAAAAATTTTTATACAGTCGAAACTCCATATAGGGTAGCTCCATCTACCGTATAACCTCTTTTAATCCCTCCGGGGGGATTATTTTTCAACCCTCCCAAAATCGGAAAAATTTTGGGTCGATCTCAAGATTTTCGGGTGAAAATCCAAAATCGAAAAAGCGTAACCGGTAGAGCTCATGGCAGTTAAGAAAACGCAAAAAACAGATTTCTAAAATATTTAGTTTAGGCTGAGATATAGGTCTATAAAGTCAGGGAGGGGGGATTATTAGAGGGGGGGGTGATTAATAGAGGTTATACGGTAAGACTCTGTATAAGGTAACTTTTTTTGGTTTGCTTAGTATAAACGAAAATTATACAAAATAGAAAACTCTATACAGTCGACGCTCTCTATAAGATACACCCTTAAAGTGCGTTCCCGCCTTGGGTCCGACACTTTTTTTAACCTGATTTTTAAAATTTTTTGCCAAATGTGATTCGTCAGTCTAGTCGCAAATATTGCAAGGATTCCGATTTTACCGATCGTTTTTGCAATCGACAATAGTTTCGCCAGCAAGACCCGCGACGCTCTCTATAAGATACACCTATATCTTAAAAAGGTGTATCTTATAGAGAGCGTCGCGTGTCTTACTAGGAAAACTATTGCTGATTGCAAAAACGATCGGTAAAATTGGAATCCTTGCGATATTTCCAACTAGACTGATGAATCACATTTGGCAAAAAATTTCAAAAATCAGGTTGAAAAAAAAAGTGCCGGACCCAAAGCGGGAACGAACTTTACGAGTGTATCTTATAGAGAGCGTCGACTGTATAAGGTTATTCGGCGCTACTTGCATGGACCTAAAAATAATGTCTTTTTTGAACTCCTGAGCTGATTTTAGGTCGATATAGGGTGTTTGGAAACATTTTTAAAAAAAGTTGAGGGGATGGGTTACATCCATAGTTGCACGGGCGCCGGCGCCCATTTTTTCAGACCCCGGCGCCGATTTTTTTGGCCGTGCAACTATGGTTACATCCAAGTAGGGTCGGTAATTCTATAAAGGGTAAAACTCTCTATAAGGCGAAAATATAATATCCTAGTACAAAAAATAACACTCTCCATAGGGTAGATTGGGATTTTTCTTATTTTAAATGCAGACAAAAAACAACAATTCGAAAACATTACTGACATAATTAGGGTGGTCCCACGCGTATCTAAATTTATCAAATTGCTGTGCTTATCAGGTTTCATGGTCCTGTAAGAAAAAAAATAAATACTTGGCTTTAGTGGAGAATCCTTTTTCATTTTTTGCCTTGGTGGCCCTTGTTGTTTTTTTTAAATGCATATAGAGTCTATTTTTGCCACGGCCCAAGTTGAAAAACACGGTAAAGCAGCCAAAAAAAAGTGGCCTCTATTATTCCCTTCCCTCCAATACAGCCCATAATCCCTTTTAAATTGCTTTCCTGGTCCTATTATGGCAAAATTATTGTATACAAATGGTTTTTAGGCATTCCTAAAAAGTCGATTTTTTGGGGGAGGTTGGTTAAAACCGAGTAGGTCCGATTGTTTTGGGGAGGGGGTGGGGTGTGGGTGGTTGATGGTAAAACCGAGTAGCTTTTGGGGAGGGGGTGGATGGTAAAACCGAGTAGCTTTTGGGGGTGTGGATGGTAAAACCGAGTAGCTTTTTTTTTGGGGGCGGGGGATGGTAAAACCGAGTGGCTTTTGGGGGATGGTAAAACCGAGTAGCTTTTTGGGGGAGGTATAGTAAAACCGAGTAGCTTTTTGGGGTGTGGATGGTAAAACCGAGTAGCTTTTTTTGGTGGGGGATGGTAAAACCGAGTGGCTTTTGGGGGATGGTAAAACCGAGTAGCTTTTTTGGGGGAGGTATAGTAAAACCGAGTAGCTTTTTTAGGGGGTGGTTAAAAACAATTAGCGTCGAATTTGAAAATATATAGTTTAAAACTTTTTTGATTGAAAAATCTTAAAAGACATTTTCGATAATTATTCTTTCATTGTTTTCTGGTATCTTTTCTGGTAGATTGTGCAAAACGCGAGAAGCTGTCCAAAACTGTTGGCAAAGAAGTAATTAAAGGAAAATTTCAGTTTCTAAGTCAAACAAATCTGTCTTCCACAGCCATAAAAATAATTGACATTTCAACATCTTAAGACTATGTCTTTTACATTTGAACAAAAAAAGGATAATTATTTGTTGTAAAAACACAAATTCAGCAAAAAGTTTATTGTTAAAATAGTTCTAGTCGAATTTATATAAAGTAAAGTGGTCAAGCATTTTTTGAAAATAAAGTGTCAAATACAACAGAGTAATGCAATAAATTATGTTTCTACCTGAAATGCTATGACCACCCATTTTTATTAACAAAATAGTTGGCTGCACAACAACATATGTCTCCCTATGCACCCACAATTTCATCTGTGTCTTTGGGTGACCTGCATAAGTTAGTAACTCTGTGCATATTTTACTTCCGACTCTAATTATCCAGCAAAATAAAAGATAAATTGGGCTAAATTGGGTTTTATATATATTTTTTTTTATACTTTTGGCTTTTGTAATTTAGGTATTTTAATTAGCCAGACAAAAATGAAATCTAATAAAATTTCCGAATTCGTCTCTATTAGAAAAGTTTTTTCTAATTAGACAGGCATGCCCTTTTAAAGCATTTTACTTGCAGCGTTTTCACGGTAATGATAATGCAGGCCCCCCAAGTAGGATGACCCTAAAATCAGCCGAAAATTATTTTATGACCCCAAATGCTGATTCAAAAATCAGCATTTGGGGTCAAAAATCAATTTTTGAGTTCTGGTCTATAAAAAATCGAGTTTTGGGCATTTTGAAATCTCGACCATATGACTGTTTTACCCTGTATTTCAACATGGGACTTAGCAAAAGTACCTCTAAATGCATTTTTGATCGAGAGTCTTGCTCGGAATGATGTCTAAGGTATGTGGGTGTGCGCATCTCAACCCCGCAGGGGTTGGCGCAGGGGGCTTGGATGGTTAGAGATTTACCACTTACCTTAGACATAATTCCGAGCAAGACTCTTGAACAAAAATGCATTTAGAGGCTCTTTTTGCCCAGCTCCAGTGACCGAAATGGCGCAGGGGGATCCCCCTTCGGAGGCCCAGGGGCTTGGGGTTGAGATGCGCACACCCACATACCTTAGACACAAATCACTCGACAGTGACTCTGGATGCATGAAAAAGCGTGCATACCAGAGTTTATTTATGCGGTAGGCCCCAGTATTCAAAACTATGTTCAACTTCTTTCATTTTAAAGTAGGTGAATAAAGAATATTTATTGACTTAATTGACTTTAATAGGGCAAATATTCGAAATTTCAAAATGCAAAAAAACTCTTTTTTTATTTACGAGAACCTAAAAATAATGTCTTTTTCGAACTCCTGAGGCAATTTTTAGGTCGATATAAGGTGTTTGGGAACATTTAAAAAAAACTTGATTTGGGAGGGGGGGAGGGGGAGGGGATATGGAAGCGCCAAAATATCGATTTTAAGATGATATATACAGTCAAACCCCGATATAGTGCGACCCCTGGGGACCAAACAAAATTCGCACTATAACGAGACTCGCACTATATCGGGACTCGCACTATCGAGACTTTTAAAGACTTTTGACCAAATGGGTCGAGCTCGCACTATATCGGGGTTCGCACTATATCGGGGTTCGCACTATATCGTGGTTCGCACTATATCGGAGTCGCACTATATCGTGGTTCGCACTATATCGTGGTTCGCACTATATCGGGGTTCGCACTATATCGGGTTCGCACTATATCGGGGTCGCACTATATCGGGGTTCGCACTATATCGTGGTTCGCACTATATCTCGCACTATATCGGGGTTCGCACTATATCGGGGTTCGCACTATATCGGGGTTCGCACTATATCGGGGTTCGCACTATATCGGGGTTCGCACTATATCGGGGTTCGCACTATATCGGGGTTCGCACTATATCGGGGTTCGCACTATATCGGGGTTCGCACTATATCGGGTTCGCACTATATTCGCACTATATCGGGGTTCGCACTATATCGGGGTTCGCACTATATCGGGGTTCGCACTATATCGGGGTTCGCACTATATCGGGGTTCGCACTATATCGGGTTCGCACTATATCGGGGTTCGCACTATATCGGGGTTCGCACTATATCGGGGTTCGCACTATATCGGGGTTCGCACTATATCGAGTCGCACTATATCGGGGTTTGACTGTATAGGTGCTTGCAAAGTCGATCGGCTAGTTCATTCAAGTGTCTCCAGTGTGTTTACAATGATTTCTGTTTTACAATGGGTCAAAAAACCATACTTTTTACTTTTAAAAACTAATAGTTGTGGTCAATTAAAAATTGACAGTTGACAAAAAAAAATCTTTGCGCATTTTTCATTAAGTATCGCTTCAAGTTGTAGGTTATAAAAGAAAATAAAAAATGGTCATTATTGTCAATGTGAAATTAGGTGCACAAAATATGCTACTATCATCGACACACTCCATATGATAGTCTGCCATCAAATTTATAATGTTGGCAGCTTGTTTGTCTGTTATTTGCTTGCAGTCGTAAACACAAGCGTAGAATTCTATATAGTTCCTTCAAATAGATTTGTCTCAACTAAAATATATATTTTTTCGACAGACCTACATATTTCTTCCCGTTTTGCCGGATCATCTATAGCAAGGTCTTGCAAACTTTTCTCTTCTGCTTTAAGAAGTTTATCCAGCTTAATTAATTTCGTAATTAATGTTATTTTTATTAAAAAGTGCCATTTATGTATATTCTTACATTATACATTTGCACAATGCATTTTGGTTCACACTCTTCATCTTTTGTTTTTGTGTCATTCTTTTTTGAAAGCACATGAAATCTTTGACAATGTCATTAGCATATAAGTGAAAAATATTTTCCCAAAACACCTTAACATGTCTAAAATGAAAAAAATTATTGGTACAAATTTAAAAAATAGTATAAATTTAATTAAAAAAAATGATTAGTTCATTTTTAGACAATGAAGCAAAATGAAAACTAGTTATTTTTCTTTTTTTAAAGCTGATTCATCATGTAAAAAGTAGCTAATCCAAATAACGTCGCTTTATAACTGCTACTTAGACAGTAAATAGCAAAATACAGGGTGCGGAAAATTAGCCGCGGGATTGGTTTTGACCATAACTTTTTAAATTTTCATTGTTTCGGCCAAATTTTTTTTCATTCGAAAGAAGGGTACTTATCCTTTATCCGTTTACCACCCATCTCAATGAACTTTATTTCCTTTTTTATTTAATTCTTTTTTCGAAAAACGTCCTTCCCACACTTTTTTTCGCCTTTTCCATCGTTTTTAGGGCCTGAGACATACTTTCCCTTAAAAAAACGCACTTTTGAGCTACCCCAAATAGTGTACTTTAGCCATTCACTACTGGTGAATCACTAGTAGTGAAAGGTGGGGTCCGGATAAAGGATAAGTACCGAAAGAAGAATGAATAGAAATTTTTTGATACCAAATTTTTCTTTTTATGCCAAAAGCCGCGGCTCTACTGTACTAACGGGTCCCAAAATATGCTTTGGTCCCCTGTTGTTTTTTCGCGAAAAACATCTTGGTCTCCTCTGTTTTTACACACGGGGGACCAAGGCATATTTTGGCACCCGATAGTCCAGTAGAGCCAAAAGCCTGGACAGTCATCTGGTATGGAATGCATGGCTCTCCATCGAGTAAGCTTTCGCAAATTTGCCTTGGTACATGGTCTCACCAAGTTTGCAAAAGCTTTCTAGATTGAGAGCCATGCATTCCATACCAGATGACTGTCCAGGCTTTGCGCTCAATCGAATAATCTTCCATTTCTGAAAATCAAAAAATAAAGCCTAAGTTTGAACAGCGAGCGAAAATAAAAATTTGAACAAAAATTGAAAAGTTTGGTGTTGAACAAATTGCTTTTTCATTCCTCTTTTGAATGAAAAAAAAATCTCGCCGAAACAATAAAAATATAAAAAGTTATGGCCAAAACAAATCCTGCGCCTAATTTGCTTCGTTCTGTATATCTTATTTGACAAAAAAAAACGTTTTGAACTCTCGTACTTATTTTTTTCGTTTTTTATTTTTTTAACTAGAAAATAGTAAACCTTTTGAAAAAATACAAAGAAAAACTTGTTCAGACCTTTTAACGATCCTCTTGAAGCTTGAATTTTTTAAAATAAGCGAACTTTTTTTTAAAACATGTTGACCTTCGCAGCGGCTAACCAAAAATGCTGGTTACTTTGTATTGGTTTACTTTTTAATTATGTATTTATTCGATCACAAAAAGACAAAAAAGAAGTTATTGTTGAGCTGTACAACTAATTTTATAGACTTTTCTATAAATAGGAATCAATTATGCCAACGATTGATTTTCGACTGCACTACTTTTGACCGCAATACTGTTTTTCATTGTTAGATTTGTCCATTTTATTCATGTTCAATTTTAAATTAGTAAGAATTTTGTTAATTATATTATTCTTTGAACTTATATCTGCAATTGCTAATTTATATCCACAAGAACGAGGTAAGCGTTGACATAACTACCGTATTATCTCTAATAAGCGCCCCGGGGGAGCTTGTTTTTCAACCCTCCGAAAATCGGAAAAATTTTGGGTCGATCTCGAAATTTTTGGGTGCACAACCAAAATCCAAAAAGCGGAATCGGTAGGGCTCGTGAAAGTTAAGAAAATGCAAAAAACAGCTCTGCAAAATAATCGCTCTGCCCCGAGATACAGACCCTCAAAGTAGAGGGGGGCCCTTATTAGAGAAGTGGCGCTTATTAGAGATAATACGGCAGGGCTCCCAAGTCTGATGAACCCGAAATCAGCGAAATTTTTCAAAAAATCAGCGAATGGCACAAGAAATCAGCGAATTTTTCAAAATTCTTTTTATTCGGTAAAATTAAACAACAAATCGTTAAAACAATGTTAGACATCATATTTTCCCCAACTTCGAATACTGAATAACATATTGTCGTTGTTCAAAAGCACCTTATACATTTCGATGCGTGAAAAATCAAAATTAACATTTGTTTGAAGAAGGCATTTGACTGTATCCGGCTTCAACGAATTTCTGACATCTATCCACTGGCAGCCACATAGGGAAAAACACGCTCACAAAAAGCATTTGACACCGGTATAGAGAGTATCTTGCCAACGAGTTGATAAAGCGCGGAGAATCCATCATTTTCTTTAAACGATTAAAATAAATTTCGTTTTGTCAGAAGCACCGCCACATTTGATATACTTTGCACCACTTTTCCTCTACGCTCAAGTGATCGAAAACATGTGATGGAACATATGGTTTCATGTTAGAAAAAAAATGAAATCAGACAGAAAGTAAAGTAAGCAAAATATTAGCAAAAGTCAGCAAATATTTCGAAAATCAGCGGATATTTGAAAAATCAGCGAAAATAAGCGAATCAGCGAATTTATTTTTTTATCAGCATGTTCGACCAAAAATCAGCGATTCGCTGATAAATCAGCGAACTTGGGAGCTCTGTAATACGGTATGTTTTCTATAATTTAAAGTTTTACTTGACATTATTTAATTTTCTAATGTATTTCAATACTTTTCAGGAGGGAAAGAGAAACCAGGGACAAGCAGCAACAAACAGCAGTCAGATAAACCTCCTAGTCCAACTATTAAACCAAAGAAGAAACTATGCACAGGAAGAGAAAAAACAGTTTTGGAAAAGAAGAAATGCATTACCAGAAAGTCTGCCACTGTTGGCCCATCAAGAGATCAAAAACGAAAACTGGAAGAAAATCGGAGAAAGTACAAAGATGCTCCTGCACCAAAACGATACAAACTTAAACATTCGGATTACAATCGGCCCAATTTTAAGTTAGCCCTTACTAAAGTCAGGCCTATTGACTTTGCATGTGCTGGACCGTGTGCAAAACTGCAACAAATGGGCAAAAAGATAACACCGGATAGTAGAGTGTGCAAGCAAAGGGCAATGAAGGCCAATGTCAATCGATTCAAGACTAAACAGGACTGTGGAATATGCGTGGGACGGGGATATTGGAGTAGATGCAGCAAAATGTCAGGTATTCCTGAGCAGGATGAGAGCGGTAAGCCACCTAAGGCATACCCTCAATTAGCTAGTTTATTGGATGGCTCAGATTAAGACTTGCTTAAATTTTCTTTTTAATAAAAAAAGTAATTTGAAATAAAATCCAAACTAAAAAAAATGTAATTTTAAAAAAGAAAATTTATGAACTGCGAATTTATACGGAGGACCAAGGCAATACTTTGTACTTTTTTTTTAGTCTCCAGATTCGATTTTTAAGTATGCTGCTAATCACAAATAATAAATTAAACAAGCTCTACAAGATGACAGACTGGAAATTTGCAAATTAGATCTTACAGTTGTTGGTTTTTTTAAATACTATTACAGTCGACCCTCGATATAACGCCACCCAAAAATTGACGAATTTGGTCAGCGTTGACTAAAATCTAGTCAAATGAAACCTCGATATAACGCCACTTGGGGGCCGGTCCCAAGGGGTGGCGTTATATCGAGGATCGACTGTAATACGGTTTTTCTGATTTGAAAAAAAAATTGAAAAATATTGCCTCAACGAGAATTATAAGAGGCTTAATTATTAGACATGCATTTTAAAAATTGTTTATTTTTGGAAAAATTTATGAGATGAGTTTAAAATAGATAAGTAGAATCGGCCCTATACAACAATAGGACGCTTTTTTTGCCTTTTTTGCCTATTTAGCGACTAAATAGCCGGCTAAATAGCTTGTGCACTTTTCCGACGATATCCTTACTAATAAGTAAGAGTTAAAAAATTTTTTTTTTGCAAAAATTTATGCCTTGGTTTCCCAAGGCACCTATAGAATTCAATAAGATAATTCGTACATAGTTTTGAATAATGGGGCTCACCGCATAAATAAACTGTGGTATGCATACATGTTTATGCATCCAGAGTCACTTTCGAGTGATTTGTGTCTAAGGTATGGGTGGAAACTCATGCTCCTTGCCTTCCGCAGGAGCATGAGAGTTAGAGATGCGCGCACTCACTTACCTTAGACATAATTGCGAGCAAGACTCATGATCAAAAAGGCGTAAAGAGACTATTTTTGCCCAGCTCCAGTGACTAAAACGCAGTAGAATAATTCTTATAACTTCAATGATTTTCTAGTTTATTTCGATGGAAGTAAAATTTGCCTTGGGGGACCAAGGCAAAAGGTAAATTATTGCAAAATAAAAAATCTTTGAATCTCTTAGTTTTTAGTAAGAAAAACGTCGGAAAACAACTTTTTTTATCGTTTTGAGCGTATAAAAATTAATTAGGAGGCATACAAACCTTATTCACAGTTAACAAAAAAGGATGTAGTTCGGGATGTAGTTTTTTTGTAGTTCGGGAAACATGTCTGAGCCCGTCCTAACATACGCTGGCTTACTTTTGTCTGGGCCGAAAGCCTAAAAAATTACAAAAACCAACAGGGGGACTAAAGCAGAAACCATGTGTCTTCTAGGATAGAGCCTTACATACTATAGTTGTACCACCAAGAAGCTTGTCAACCGCACTTTTTCAAGTGGAGATGTGACCATGGCGGTTATGTTTTAACTGTGATTGTATTATTTATTTTTGCCTCGAATCAAAATTTAATCTTGAATACAAAAAAAAACATTTAAACATCGGGGCAAAGGCAAGTGTCCTTCGTTAATTAGTTCAAAACCATGGTTTTTGGTAGATCGCTCACAGTGGGTGACAGAATCCGGGTGTCGAAGTCACATCAAGGAAGTCGGAAGGAAGTAAGGAAAAGAAGTAAAATTTCTTTTTTCCAATACAAATACTGCATAGTTATTTTTTTTCATAGAAAGGACCTTCAAAACAGGCGAAATCACTTTATGGAATGATAAAAAGTTAAAAACTAGCAAAGACTTCGACATCCAACTTCGGACATTTATTTTGGGCATTGTATTAAGCAGCAAAATATGCCACTACCCACCCTGTTACGAAAAAAGTTACTTGAACAATTTGTTGCGTGCTGTACATTTTCCTTTTCCAGCCCTCATTGTTTAGCAAAAGTTTTTCTAACTTTTTGAGCATTTTCTGGATCGAGAAATTTTTCAACTATGCCTGGCTCATTTAACACCTAAAAATTTTTTAAAATATATTGTATTTTTGATGAAATCTTCAATCTTGGAGGATTAGACCCGTCATTGATCAGACAGGGGACAAAACTTTCTGAATTGGGGATTGAGAAGAAAGACTTGGTTGTTCACACACTCTTCATGACAATGTTGATCTTATACCTCTCCCTCTCAGTGATCTACCCAAATCCTTTGATCTTCGTAACAAGGAAGGAACATTAATAAAGGATAAACCATGATTTTCTTATTTCTACAGCAACATTTTGAACTAAAACATCACCTTTTCCCATCCGCCATTTGTTGATGACTATCTCTTCAAAGTAAACATCCGTCGTCAAAAAAAGGTTTGGAGAGTTGGCGTGTCTCTTAAAATGCCGATCCCTCGACTTGTTTCAATCTCATTGAAGCGCTGGCCAGCTACTGTTGCAACTACACAGTGATATTGATGTATGCAGTTGTTTAACTCAGAAATATACTTTTTGAAATATCAGCACTTGATATTATTGAAAGCTCCATGACAATTGCTTCGGCATGAAAGAAAGCCCTAGCCAACCACTTAAAGAAAGATCATCTAACCATTGTTCGTTCGAGTGGCTACGGTAATCATGACAAACAAAGCAAACTTGCCAATAAGTTTCAACTGGTAACCGTAGTTTCGGCAGTCCAATCAGTGAAACAGTTTCTTTCAAACAAATATCAAATTAAGAAAATAAGACGGTACTTGTGCACCCTGGGGGTCCTTTTTTGGTTAACTGTGAATAGTTTCTGAACGTCTCCTACTTCATACCTAAATTCATTTCTGAAAATGATAAAAACAGTCTTTTTACACGTTTTTCATACTAAAAAGTGAAGGTTTCAAAAAAATTTTAGGTTTTCAACGGCCTACCGTGTTCAAACTGGAGATTTTTCTCGATTATATGAATAGAACATTATGTTCATTCAGGGTTCATTCTGGGTTCGGCAAAATAACTAGTATTTTAACCAAATTTTCATAAAAACTGTATAAAAGCGTAGCACAATAACCGCGTTTTTTCCTGTAACTAGGCTAACATCAAACGTAACAACTGGGTTATCTTCAAGAATAAATTCTGCATAGGACTTCAGCCTGTTCTGGGTCTAAAGAAGCAAGACTTTGTTAAAGAAAATAACTGTTCAAACGTTGTCTTGAGTTTATGGACAACATCTGCGGCAAGAGACATTCTTTTGAATGAATTGCGAAAAAGTCATAAAACACCAGACTCAAACCGCAAAGATTGTAAATTACTGTTGTACCCTATGGCTATGTAGAATTGTAATTTGCATTATTTTGTTCATGATTGCTGATAACTTTTTGTTTTTAATTTTTTCATCAACAATTGCGGTTAACCCATGAGAATTCAAACTTTTTAATCAAGAGCATGAATTTTAAAAAATTCATTGAGGTTTTTTGGCTAACTTGTATTCAGCCATGGCATATTCCAACTCTTCTGCACCAGTGATGCTTTTTGCTGTCGCTTGACTGAACTCATGTGCAACTTTGTCGCTTTCTCGTCGAGTTTTATCAACAATAGACTGTATAACATACATCATAACACCAAGGCTAAGATAACAAGATAGGTGAAAATTATTTTTAATTTTCAGCCGGCTTTTTAAACAGGACGGTGCAGTAGACGGCCTTCAAAATTTGAAAAATCAAGACAAGACGGCCAGTAAGCAGGTAAAAGGCCGTCGAGCTGATAAAAAAAATCAGGAAGGCTGGACAGATCGCCGGCCAAAAACACACGAACGTAGGACGGGACGCCATTCGCTTTTAAAAAATGTTGTGGTATTTTGAGACTACAAGCCCTAGCTTTAAACGGATAGAAGGGATGAAGGGATGCCTACGACATGAATGCGAGAAAGATTAATGATCATAATGTGTAAAAAGCCCGTATATGACTATTAGTTGAGTAGCTCAACTGATAGGGGCCAGAGGTCCCATTACCACATCTATGCCACTATTTCGGATTTCATCTCTTGCTGGTTACTTGATGTTTAACGGTCTAAATTACAAAAATAGCAATGAGATACTATGTACTTAGATTTCTGTCTATCTTTTTCTTCTTCCTTTTTTGGGGGAACTTCTAAGTAGCGTGCTTCAGCAATTTGCAACGTTTTTATGTACCTTTTTTTGTTATAAAGAGTGTATTTGCATTTTTTGTGTAGACTTCCTTGTAAACGTGTAGGTATTCATTAAAAAAGTAATGTTTTACTGTATTTTACTAGTAAACAAATAAATTCAAACAACCAACTGGATTTTTTTTTATTATAACAATATGTGTATAAAAAATCAACAACATGAACATTGAGTAACTTTTTGATTAGAAATAAAAATATTAAATCAGATTAAGTCCTGAGAATGAAACAGTTGCTTTAGACCTTTTGGGTCTTAGAAAGATCAATGAATAGTAAACGGAACAGCAGCAAATGTCTACCAACGAAAACATTACAGGATACTGCCCAAAAACAGAAGTTGAGGATGTTCCAACAATCTAAACAGTCATATAAAGGATTATAAATGCATTATTAAACCCATACCAAACGGAACAATAGACTGCAATAGCCCGGCACAATGTTAAAGCCGATTTCGCAAAATATACTGAACCGAACAACCCGATTTGTCTATATTTTTAATCAATTAATCAATTAAAATAAATATTTTATTGTTGTTAACCAGGGCACGTATATGTCCTTTTTAAAAAGATTTGTCCTTTTTTCGGGACCCCAAATCTTTTTTTATTTTTGAAATTTTAGTCAAAATCTTTTTTTCGCTTCGAAATGGCAATAAGCACTGGATAAAATGACCTTTTTCCTTCAAAAATGGTCAAAATGTCGTTTTTTTGACCAAATGTCCTTTTTTTGAAATTTTGAGATATGAGCCCTGTTGTTAACCTTAGAGCGTCCATGTTTTTTTTTGTTGATAAATTATACATTTTAACCTTGTGTTTTCTTAAAAAGTTATGTTCAAAGTAAAAGTTCTACAATTCTTCACTCTACACAACTTAGAAACCCTGAGGTTTCGATTTCGCCGATCGTTTATGGAAATAATAATTTTTGCCATTAAGAACTGCGGCTTTTGTCAATTCACCAAGTCATTTAGTTTTGCAGACTTAGGATAAGTGATCAAAAAATTATTTTGAATAAAAATTTAATTCAAAATTTGGTGCTAGGGTAAAAAGAAAATCTTATATAGTATTGGGCATGTGTGTGGGTGTGAGTGGGTAACGCTTTTTTACTTCGAAGGCCAGAACGGGTCGTAGATAGCGAAATCACTTTTGTCGCTAATACCATCGTGTTCCCAGAATGTCAGCTTTCGTTTTAAAAAGAACAGGCGAAAAATGAGTTCTAATAGGGATATACCTTTTTTATGAATGAAGTCATAGCCCCTCATTGAAATTTCGAAATACTATAGAGGCGCCGATAGGCGCCTGTGGTCCCTTGTAACCAATATTTCTAATCACAGCTTAAAAATGTTTACACTCAAAAAAATGTTTGTAAAAGGCAACATATGCGTTGGCTTAGTACTAACACTTAAGACTTACAATTTGCTTTGATTCAGCCGCATTTAAGTAATGCACAAACAAAGTACTGCTAAGTAAGTTAATAGTACTAAAAGTGGTTTTAAAAACCAGTTGATGCAAGCCTTTGTATTTAGACAGCATACACTCTGATACTGTGCACTTTCTTGCTAAAAAAATTTATTGTATTACTTCAACAAATTAAGGCAATATTCCATAATGGGACGTTGCGTTAGTACCCCTGTTGTTTTTTGTTTTAATTGTTTAAGCTTAGGTAAGGGTTGGCCAGCGTATGTTAGGACGGACTTAAACACAAGTAGGGTTGTTACACAGTTAACTTCGATTTTCAAAAATTACCTTATTTTGTTTATATTTTTTCTCTAATTTGAGCAAGTCATCCACGTTTGAAAGCCTAGAATGTTGGCTACCTGGTAAAAATTTCTTGGTTTAGTTCACAAAAATATACATGTTTTATTACAAACGCTTTCGAACTATTTCGAATTAAAAGTTCGAAAATAATTCGAAAGTGTTTGTAATAAAATATATACATTTTTGTGAACAAAACCAAGAAATTTTTATAACATTGCGTAGCCAACATTGTAGGCTTTCAAACGTGGGGTGACCTGCTCAAAATTTTAGAGAAAAAATAGCATAACAACAAGAAATAAGGGCAAATTTTTTTGAAAAATCGAGTTAACTGTGTAACAACCCTAAACACAAGTCTAAGATATGTTTGACTACGTCCTAACATACGCTGGCCTACCCTCGTCTTAGCCTAAGCCTTAAAAGTCCTAAAACAGGTGGACCAAAGCAAAAAACACCCTCATTGTGGAATAGAGCCCAACTTAATTAACCGCTGATTACCACTTTCATAATCAAGCGGATATTCCAGCAAATAATATGAAGCACAAATAAGTGTTAAGAAAAATACTATGGGAACGGATGCTCGAAAATACAATTTCCTAGTAAAATTGTTCCATTTTAGTCCCACCTTAAGGGCCATTATTCTGTCTACTGTAAGAAGAAATATCAAACAAGGTGAGACGGCAAAATATGTTCCGTAAGAAATAGCTAGAAAAAACAGCAAATAAGGATTTTCAGCCACCAATTGATAGTGCCAAATAACATAGAGCCGGTATGGCAAATTCCAGATCATGAAAAAAATGTGACAAACCAAATATAGTAGCAATATGTTGGAGAGTGACTTTGTCTGAAGCCTGGCTTTCTTGAAGAATGCACAATAGACCAGGTGACTCATTAATAGAATAGTTATGCATTGACATGTCAAAGAGACCAGGTTTTCGCAAAGGTTCAAGTAGATTAGGTAGTTAGACATTACTAAGCAGCAATTATCAAAATTTTTTTTAACTAATACTGCCGAAGCTGGATATAACGGCACCTCTAGCTGGTCCTCAGGGGTGCCGTTATATCTCGGTTCGACCGTACACAGTTGACTCTTCCTATAGGGTATACCGTTGGGACAGACCCTATTTGTAACTTATCGGGGTGGTCGCTTTACCTCAATTCTACAGAATTCCAGCCCTAGTGTCCAGTAAGGTCCTGACTAAAGCAAAAAAATGAACAATATTGGACAGTCGGTCTAGAGTTTTTACCATTTATCAGCTGTACTTTATCCGGGTCTGTACCCTATCTTAGTGTGCCCTATCAAGAAAGCCGACTGTAGTCGGTAGGAAGAGTGTGTGTGTTACAAAAAATTTTAACTTAAAAAAACAAAAAATATTTTTAACTTAACATTTTTGAGTTAATCTTAACTTAATCCAAATCAAAATAAAACAACGATTCCACTATGTGGGATAGGGCCAGACAATATATGTGAAGTCTTAAATTACGTGGGATAATAAAGTCAACAAATTTTTTGTAGCAATTATTCACATAATTGATTTTTTTTTAAATAAAAACCCTGTGCGTAAGAGCTATTTTATGAAAAACATAAATAAAAGTTTTAGTCTCAGGAAATTCGGTCTAAGTTCCCTTTTTGGTTAACTGTGAATAGTGTCTAAACGGTGCGTAGCCTTTTGGCCCCTTTTTTCCCATTTGGGAAAAAAGGGGCCAAACGCCTTATTATAAGGGATGGAGGCCTTTCAGGCTAAGCCTAATGGCTAAGCCTAACGACTATGCGCTGCTTAAAAAAAGGAAGCCCGGGAGTTGACATGTCCGGGCCAAGGGCTCACCCAGCTTTCAAACTTTTTTTTTTTCGGGTAAAATGGGGCCAAACGCCTTAATAAGGCGTTTGGCCCCTTTTTCCCAAATGGGAAAAAGGTACCAAACGCCTCTACGCGGTCTAAACGTCTCCTACTTCATACCTGAATTCATCTTTGAAAATGATAAAAACAATCTTTTTACACGTTTTTCATACTAAAAGGTCAAGGCTTCAAAAAAATTTTTAGATTTTCAGCGGCCTACCGTGTTTAAACTGGAGATTTCTGTCAATTCTATGAATAGAACATTATGTTCATTCAGGGACTGGATAATATCATTACTGGACTTTTTTAATTTTCTCATCCTATACGTAAACTGGAGGTACGATTCTGGGTTTGGCAAAATAACTAGTATTTTAACCAAATTTTTATAAAAACTGTATGATGCGGCATGTCTAAGGCATGTGGGTGTGCGCATCTCAACCCCAAGCAACCAAGCCCCCTGCGCCCCCGAAGCATGTTTTGAGATGCGCACACCCACATTCCTTAGACACGAATCACTCGATCGGCTATCGCACCATCGGCTTCTCTATTCTCTAGCGTAGTGGAGAAGGCGTAACTGGGAAGTAACCCGCAATAAGACTTCTTTTGGGAGCACTGACAACATCACAACATCATTGAACTAGGAAATAATTCGTAATGAGACTGACCTGGAATTTATTCGATCACAAAAAGACAAAAAAGAAGTTATTCTTTAGGTGTACAACTAATTTTATAGACTTTTCTATAAATAGCAATCAATTATGCCAACGATTGATTTTCGACTGCACTACTTTTGACCGCAATACTGTTTTTCATTGTTAGGTTTGTCCCTTTTATTCATGTTCAATTTTAAATTAGTAAAAACTTTGTTAATTATACTATTCTTTGAACTTATATCTGCAATTGCTAATTTATATCCACAAAAACGAGGTAAGCGTTGACATAACTACCGTATTATCTCTAATAAGCTTCCCGGGGCGCTTATTAGAGATAATAGGGTAACACTATGGTAGAAATATTTCACATTGACAAAATCTTTATGAACAAAAAATCGCCATGACCTACTTACCAACCCAATATTTTGTCCTAAGAGGTGATAAAAATTTTGTGATCAAATTGATCTAGAGGCCATTTTTAGACCAGCTAACATTAGGACCGACTAGAACATGTTCCCCTAAAAGTAAAAATAAACCATCTTTTTGTCCCTGTGTTATTTTTTCCTTTGCTTCTCATTCTCAGCCGTCGGTCAATACGGAGTTTTTGCTGACCCATCCTGCGCATAACATACACTAAGTCTAGGCACGAGGCAAAATACAACTGGGAGATTAAGGCGAAAAAATTCTTTATTATAGGATAGGGGCCTATTGAAACTTGTTTACTTTGTTGATCGGCAGGTGAATCAGCCAAATGAGAGGGGATGTTTAAAATTTAATTTGTAGCAATCAATCATGTCAATTAAAAATCCGTTGACCAATTTACTAGTTGACATTTTCTATTAAAAGTTCTATAAAAGTCACCTTCCATATAAGGTTACCTTCCGGTCAGTCCACAGGGTTAAAAAGTTGTACTTTAGCCAAAATTTAAAATACAGGGTGATCAAACTTTTTCTCCCACATTTGTTTTGCCCATAACTTTTTATTGAAAGGCTCAAATTTTGTGTTCGACCACCCATTCAAAAGCCCTGGAACTGCCATTTTGTTTAAAAAAAGAACGTAGATAAAAAATGCTGCTGTTGTTCCTTGAATAAACCTTTGTTGATAACTTGTTGAATTTTTCAAGAATTTATAAAATAACTGCAGCTTGGGTTCCAGTTGCCAAAAACTCTACGTTCTTTTTTTAAACAAAATGGCAGTTCTAGGGCTTTCGAATGATTGGTCGAACACAAAATTTGAGCCTTTCAATAAAAAGTTATGGGCAAAACAAATGTGGGAGAAAAGTTTGATCACCCTGTACATTTTAATTTAAAAAAATAAAAAAAATAAAATTTTAAATAAAATAATATTTCAAAATAGCATGAAGTAATTTTATGATATTTCAGTTCCTAAATTTTGTTGCGGTGCCTGTGGGATTTGTGCTTTTTATAGTACAAATTTTAATTTTTAAAACTTAACTGCACAATGTTCTGTTGTTAACAGGGAAGTTATTTTTAGTTTCCCACCAAATTGGTTCTTGAACAATTTGATCCTACTACTGCTGCAAGTATCGAGAAACTTGAATAAATTCCCAATAATATGTTTTTCGAACTATACACAAATAAATGTAATATCTTGCTGCTTTAAACAGCTACTTAAGTTTACCATTAATCTACAATTTGTTTTTTCTTTTAAACTTGCGTGAGGTGTATGTGGCAATTTTTTGTTGAAGTAGGGGAGGAAGTAAAACAACGACTAGATTTTCTGCAACATCGTTAATACAGAAGGATAAATACTTTATTGTGTCTAATGATTTAATAACGGGTGACAAATAAGTTCCCGGCGGATTTTTAAACCCTTATATTTTATCAATTTTGGGATCATATCCTTAAAAGCTTATTACCATTTTAAAGCCCTAAAACTGCTCTTTCGAATGACATATCACACATTTATTTCACTCAACAAAATGACCACCATTGACATCAATACATCTTTTCAATCTTTTTGGGAAATCATTAATTGCCTTCTAAATCATTTCTTGTGGAATGGCGTCCCATTTTTTTACCAGCGAAGCCTTCAAGGCAGCGATTGTTTTGTGAGGATTAAATTTGTTGAGCGTACTCAGAAGCCGCAACAATTGATGGTATGGGCCGGCGTTTCCTACGACGCGAAAACTCCTCTCATTTTTGTGCCCAATGGAGTGAAAGTTGATGGGCCAGAATACCGGCAGATGCTCGCAAGCAAAGTTCTTCCATGGGCTGAGGAAAATTTGGGCGATAATTGGATTTTCCAACAAGACGGTGCTCCTTCTCATCGAGCAGTGGAAACCCAGAACTGGATTGAGCAGCATTTCCCCGACTTCATCAAGGTTGATTCCCATTGGGGTGACAATGCAGCCATCAAAGGTGACTGGGCGCCCAATTCTTCAGACTTAAACGTGATGGACTACTTCGGATGGCCATATCTGCAGTCGAAAGCCTGCTCTAAGCCTCACAAAACAATCGCTGCCCTGGTAAAAGAATGTCATCGCTGGTAAAAGAATGGGACGCCATTCCACAAGAAATGATTCAGAAGGCAATTAATGATTTCCCAAAAAGATTGAAATTATGTATTGATGTCAATGGTGGTCATTTTGTTGAGTGAAATAAATGCGTGATATGTCATTCGAAAGAGCAGTTTTAGGGCTTTAAAATGGTAATAAGCTTTTAAGGATATGATCCCAAAATTGATAAAATATAAGGGTTTAAAAATCCGCCGGGAACTTATTTGTCACCCGTTAAAAGGTTAAAAAGATGAATAAAAGATTGAAGCTAATTCTGCTGAGACTAAATTAACCACACAGCTTGACTGAGCAAAGCCATTATCGTAGATAAAAAAAGAGCATGCTAAAAATGTCTGGCATATGAGAACGGGGACTTCTTCATCTGGCTACACTTTTTTCACTGATACTGGAAGAATTTTACTAAACTGAAGATCTTTTGAGCTGAAAAAAGACTGGCTATCGTAAAAGCTCTATTATTAGACTATCTTCTAATAATAGACCCCCCTAGAAGGGTGGGTGGAAAATAATAAACCCGTGTCTATTAATAGAGGTTTTACGGTATACAACGAGGGCTGAGAACCCAATGAGCCTGATATTTTTTGTTTCTTTTACGCCGGAACGGGCATAAATTTTCTTTTTAAGTAATTCCTGGTCTTTAAATGGTCATGACGTTTTTCTGGAACGTTTTTCGAAGTTCTGTTTTCGCCAATCAAATTTTCTCGTCGACAACATTTTTTGACATAAGCTGTAGTTAAATTAGGGCTGGACGCGGGGCGGGACCCGCGCGGGTAACCCGCCCTGCCCGCACGATTTTAGCAATTTTTGAAAACCCGCCCCGCGCCCCGCAGTTGGAAATTTTTTTGAACCCGCCCCGCAAACCCGCACGCGGAGGGTAGAACCCGCGCGGGTTGCCCCGCACAACTTTTTTCAGCAAACACTGGATAAAATCAATTGTTAAAGTACGCAAGCATGAGTCATAAGAGAAATTTTATATACATAAGTGTATGTACTGTTATGTCTCCGTTATTTTCAGAATGTCTGCTCGTTTGGAAGCTTGCTCTTTGAGAAGATGGAGGGATCCGATTTGATTATTCTTGCAAGGAGTGTGGAGAAGTCATCAAGCTGAGTGGCCGGAGCTCATCAAGCCTAACGCGCCATGCGTTAGACTCATCAACAGTATGCAAAGGTGCTCGATGAATTAGAAGCCAAGCTCAAAGCTAACCAGAACTCGATGGACAAATTTGTGAAGATCTTACCGAAATGTATATGTTTATCACTACAGAAGAATGAGTCTAGATCCGAAGTCAGCGGAAATGATTCTCTTTTGAACAAAGCTCTCCCGTTGATTAACTACAGTTATTGATCCTATTTGTTGATATGGTTATAAAAAGAAAATTCACTGTTCGATTGAATTAATTAACTGTTTTAAAGTGTTTTTCGTTCTACCCGCAATTAAACGCGGGACCCAAAAGAAATTTTTTTAACCCGCCCCGCGCCCCGCACTTTAAAAATTTCGAGAACCCGCCCCGCGAACCCGCACGCAAAATTTTGGCATCTAAAACCCGCCCCGCAAACCCACACTATCCCAAATGGCCAGCCCTAGTTAAAATAATATTAAATTTGGTACTTTCCGCGGTTTGCCCTCCTTACATTTTTTAAAAAGACTTACTTGCTTTTTCTCAATACGATACAAGAAACGTTTCAAAAAAATCCCTAAACTAAAAATTTGAATTTTTTAAATTTTTACAGTTCAGACTTTTCAAAAAAACTTGAGACTCTTTCAAGAAGAATTTTTGACTAAATGTTTAGATCAAGATCGAAAATGTATAAAGAAACTCTTTTTATACTTTTTGGGCAAACGACCTGGCAAACAGTAGAAGTGCCATAAATTTTATTGTTTTTTTTATAAGTAGAGCTAAATCTTGTATGAGACTCTCTAGACTTACTTTTTTCTTGAGAAATCAAAATAAAATTTTAGTTTTTTAGCTTGCACCCTACGAATACCGTATTTTCTTTATTAGTTACCCCGGGGTAATTATTTTTCAACTTCTAAAAAAACCGAAAAAATTTTGGGGTCGTTTTCAAGATTTTTGGGTGCTCAACCAAAATCTAAAAAGTGAATCAATTAAGATTACGGTGATTAAGAAAACGAAAACAGATCAGATTTTTGAGCCGAGATATAGGTGCCTGTGGGAATCAAATTCATCAGAGAGGGGGTACCGTATTTCTCTGATAGAGCCCTCCCTCTAATAGAGCCTCCCTAACTTTGAGGACCTATATTCTAGCCCAGAGTCAATTTTTTGCAAAGCTGTTTTACGTGTTTTCTCAACTCCCATGAGCTCTACCGATTGCACATTTCAGATTTTAGTTGAGCACCCAAAAATCTCGAGATCGAATTCCAAATTTTCCGATTTTCGGGCATCCAAAAAATAATGGGGCATATTAGAGGGCTCTATTAGAGGAAATACGGTAATTAAGTGTTTTTTGTAAAAATTGTCAAAGTCTGTTTAAACTAAGTATTTTGTTTGTTGTCATTAAATCAATATCCCTTATTTGGCAAGTTTACGTGTGAATAGTGGCCAAAAAGTGTGAATAGTGGCGAAAATGTTGGAATTAAGGTAACTGGGTTACGTTTACTAAGTGATCTTATTAAAGTCCACACACACAAATATATAAATGTATTAAAACAAACAGTTAAAAAATGTTTACACTATTGGGAGATAGAAAGTCTATTCATACTTTCTGTGCATAATGATCTTTATTTGTTTCTTGCTTTTGCTTCCTTATCGACTTTTCCATTTGTAGTGACGTTTGGCAGCTGATAGTGCTGAATTTTTTTAAAAAGTGGTCAACTTTTTACCTTTTTATTAAAACAAAAAGATCTCCGAAAAGGGCACTTTCACAAAAAAAGTGAGTCGGGTACCTCGTCTTTGGGCTAGACTAGTCGACAGTTCGAAATTTAAAAAAATTAGATGCAAACAAAAAATAGTTTGAAAAACATTTTCGGAGTAATTTAGCTGTCTGCGCAAATTCAAAAAATCAAATTAATCTTTATCACAATTTTTCTTCAGCCACAAATGATACTTTCAGAACAGGCAACTCCTAATCGTTTTCCTATTTTAGGGAATAGTCCATCCGCAATGTGCACCAGAATTTCACCCATTCCATCAAGCTTAGCAGTTTGTTGATTAGCTACTACCCATTTTCCAGCTTCATCCTGCTTCTGAGTTATAAAGGTCCATTGTTTTGACATGCAGTTATCTCCATCCACCTCAATTTGTTGTAAAGCCACCAAAATATTTGGGTCAAAACTATGTAACCTTGTGTTTTTTCAAATTTTAGTCAGAATCGATTTTTTTCTTTTTCGCATATTTCTTCATGAAATTCTTCATTTCTTCAAATCAAGCATGTTTTAGATGCCTCGAGGCCTTGTGCGCTCAAGACCGGCCGGATTTTTTGTTAAAGGGATTTCAAAGCTGCCAGAAAGATGGGAGAAATTTGTTGAGGCCGAAGGAAATTATTTTGATGAATGATAGTTGCTGTTATGAAATATGTTATGCGTTGCCTTGAATAAAGATTTCACTGTTATTTGGAAATAATTTTCTATGAAAGGAATGAAGAAATATGTGAAAAAGAAACAAATCGATTCTGACTAAAAATTTGAAAAAAAACGCGAAGAGTTATGACACATACTGGTATGCATTTTAATCGAATTACCAGGACATTCTTCTGACTTCGTACTGCAAAAAAGACTTCCTCAGTTTCAGCATTAACTGATGGTATCATTATTTTGAATTTAAAAGGAGTGTTAGTTTGAGACTGCACACCAACTAGCACCTTGCACGCCTCGCTGGTAGGAAATAAACAGATAGAAATGATAATAAGAAAATATGTCAAATGAGTAGAAAATCTCATTTTAGAAAAAAATCTAAAATTTTTTGATCATTGTGTAACATGTGTATCATAATATTCTTCCTAACGAAAGCTTAATAATTAAATGGGAAGTAAGGAAAGACAATAACTCAAAAAATTTTTTAAAAAGCTATGCAAAAGCCCTTTTAATAATGCCCAAGCCCTGAGCCTAAACTTAGTAAAAATTATTCGGAGGGATGTCTAAATATGACACTAGCGGTTTAGGAAGGGGGGGGTGTTGGTTGAAGGGTTGTGGAGTGGTTGTGTATCGGGTCAAACCTCGCAAACCTCATGCAAAATTAAAATTTTCGTTATTTTAGGCCCTAATGATGTCAACCGAAAACAGTGTGCTAAACAGGAAACAATTTCTTTCGGAGAAACGTCTGCAGCCGATATTCGGAAAATTTCAAGCTCTACCAAAAAACCGATGGTCTATCAAGTCAAATATAAAGCAACTGGAAGCGCAGAAGAAAGAAGCAGCTAGTACGGGCAATTATGATTCGTAAAGCTATTTATGCAAGTCAATCTACCCTGGTTTGACCAGCTGTCTGTGTGAGTTCTTATATCTGATCATAACTATCTTTCAGTTTAACAGATTTTTCTGTAAAACGTGAAAACGCAAAAAGACAGAAGAATTTGAAGACGAGAAAACAGTGGCAATTACAGCTGAGCGTCAGCAAGCAGCCATGGACAGATGGATTGCAAAGGGTGATTTTGAGCTTATCTACTAATGACTCAAAAACTTAATCCTCAGTTGATTGTGCTGATAACAGGTCATCAATCCATTTTCAGCTATGGAGAAGACAACATATGCGCCTGGAAGTATCTGCATTAAGCCATCTTCGTGTTCCAATGTCAGCTATCAAATAAAAGACCGAACGAACTGGCTGTGGACACTAAACCTGCTGAGCTGCACAAGGTAAAGCCTCGAATTTATTTGGCTTGCCTTTAGTTAATATATGTCCTGTTTTTAGAAAATTGATGCTTCCTTTGATTATGTCTCCGAAAAGCAAATGGTTTTCATCGAAACGGTGGCTGTTCCTGATTTTGTATGTGGTCGAAACTGAAGGGTATGCAGTTTTGTCGCAGTTCTTGCCTAGGTTGCTCACACAATATAGCTTTCAACATTATTGAAGTCACCACGTCAACCATCAATAGAATATTTACTTGCTAAGCGATGCAACCTGAAGTGACTTCAGTTGGCTTGCGGTGGAAGCAGTCACTCTAATGACTCATTGGAGAAGGCTCTGAAGATGGCACTCTAGGCTATACTCTGCTGGACATTAGTTCTTCTATTTCGCTGCTGATGTCTTGCCCAGTAAAAACTACGTTGAATGGAAGATGTTGATCTGTTGATCTCAAGAATCACTCATTTATTCTGTATGTTATGTTGTTCTTCACCGAAGTTATGGAATTTTTTTGTTGTGTTGCTGTAGGAATAAAGATAGTTCTGAGTTTTTACATATATTACATCAAAAAAGCATATTGTGTGATTTGACTAAACAAAAGATCTCTTGAGGTAGAAAGCAGTGTGCTTTTTGCAAAAAACAGCACATTTCAGTGATTAAACAGACAAAAATTAACAAAAGCGTGTAAAACATGCAATTAAATTTTTGGTGTTTTGTTAAAGTTGAAAGTTGAAGTTGTTGAAAGAAATTTGAATTTGGAAAGACTGTGTTACAAGAAGAACTTTTTTAAACATCGGCTAAACTGCTAAAACAGCTTTTAAACTTTAAACACTCAAAATATTAAAAAAACAATAAATTTTATAAACACAATTAAAAGAGATGTAGCGAAGTGAAAGATGACCCATTTTCAATCTTATATCAATCTTCGATTACTCGATTTATCAGCTTGTGATTCTCTGTTTAAACCACATTAATTTTATCACTTTTTAAACACAATAAAAACACAATATTTTTTATGAATACCGATATTACAAAAAATACTTTTTAACAAATTTATTAATTGGAGATTTTTCGCTATTTAGAGAATTCAAAATATTGCTCGACAATATTTTTAAATTCTTTTTTTGCATAAAGAGTAGAAGTGCATGGTGGCTTTTGGGTGATAGTTGTAGTGGTGGTAGTGTCAGCTCTAGTTGGGTAGGATGGCACATTGGTTGTAGTAGAGGGTGTGGTGGTGGTTGTAGTAGAGGGTGTGGTTGTGGTGGAGGGTGTGGTGGTAGTTGTGGTGGTTGTAGTAGTAGTGGTGGTGGAGCTGGTAGAAGGTGTAGGTCCAGGAATCAATGGAGACTTGCGAATGTTCAAACACTTAGCTTCCCCAGCTGTAACAGTTTTGATATCATCGCAAGCTGCAGTCACTCGTTGATAGGATCCTTATATAGTTTTGGCTATTATTAATTGAACTTATGTTTCAAATATTTTAAGTGTACAGTTGTATTAGCACATTGGTGCATTCCCCAAGTTTAAAGAGCAATCCAACTATTATCCCCAACCCCACAAGTAGCTGAGTTATTAGAAAAAAAAATTTATTGCAAAGTTACCAATTCGTCCTACTGCACTAGTAGATATCAGAGCATAAGAGTTGATGCCGATCTGCCACCACCGTCCATCTTTGTTAACAAGTAAGGGACCTCCACCGTCATTCTTAAGACATTTTCAAAGTTATACACTTAAATATTTTCAACAAAATTTGGCCGTATTCCACAATGGGGGTTTTTTCACCTTAGTCTCCCCTATTGTTGTTTTTGTAATTTTTAGGCTTAGGCAAGGCTAGCCAAGCGTATGTGGGGATGGACTCAAACATAAATCTTAGAGCACTCGCTCACTTAGGGCGTGCATTTTATAATATTTTTCAAATCATGATCAAACGGCCCCCTCCCAAATTAATTTTATGTGCTAAAAATAAAAAGCTGTTTTGTGACACTTTCCTACATAAAAAATCAATTTTGTGAAAAAAAAATTTCTTGACTGAAATTTGAATTATTGCCTTGGTGGATTTCTATTTTGTTGCAAAATTTCTTTTCCATAAAGTTGATTTTTTATGTAGGAATATGTCAGAAAACAAAAGAAAAAAGTGGGAGAAAACAGTCAGAAAAAACTTTTGGCTCTATATGTGTTCATGCCGGCGCCGGAAAAAATATGCCTTGGTCCCCCCTGTTAATTTTTTTTTTGCAAATTTTTGCTCATCTAATTGTCCGTGAACCATCTAATTGCAGGCATTTTAGTTCTTGTGTTTGAATTAAATAGTTTTTTCTATCAACTTATGAGTATACTGATCCTTTTCAATGGAAAATGTGCTGTTTTTGGTCGTGCTCCTGCCGATACAGGCCTACATAGCAATTGATTTACTCTAGGAGTAGTCTCGTAAATTAACATTTCTAACACGCAAAGTGCATTTTTATTATTTTTAATCAAAAATTAATAAAAAAAATAAATTTTGTGAAAAAAATCAGCTTGGGGGACCAAGGCAAAAACTGATTTTTTGTTGCAAAAAATTAACAGGGGGAACCAAGGCATACCGTATTCTCTCTAATAGAAGCGCATGCGCTTCTATTTTTCAACCTCCCTCGGGGGGTGCGCTTCTATTAGAGTGCGCTCTATTTTTCAACCCCTTCATAAAATCCACAGTATTGAGCAAAAATTTCTTTATTTACAACCATGAAAAAAAACAATCAGCACTCAATGGACGCATCGCTTTTATTTATCATACTTTTTCCTCTTCACCGAGGTCCACTTCTTCCATTAGCTTGGCCAGTTTTTTTCCTCGCGCGCCAGTTTTAGTTGACCACTTGGAACCAGCTCATCTTCTTTGAAGCAGTGGATTTGACCGTCCTCTGACCCATCAGCGGAATTTGTTACGCCGCACGACTTGAACGAATCGCTGATAAGCTTCTTTGAAAGGCTGTTCGAGGCTTCGACGATCCACTCGAGGTTCAGCGTTTTCATTCGTTTTGACTTTTTCCTGAAACAATAAACTAGGACGTAATATCTGTCAATGTGCAGTCAATTAGATACAGCAACATACTGAGACTCACGAAGATTTGTTTCCTGCTTCACCCATTCCTCGACCATTTTTCTGTTCTTTTTGTAGTCCTTACCACAAAGTCTATTGAAAAAAATTGAAAAGCGCCAATTTAACCTAATTTTATTGAATTTTTCTCAAAACGGTGTAGATAAAATGCCTAGGGGTGTGCTTCTATTAGAGAGTGCGCTTCTAATAGAAAATGCGCTTCTATTAGAGAGAATACGGTATTTTTTCGGCGTCGGCATGAACACATATAGAGCCAAACTTTTTTATTGTTTGTAGCACATAAAAGTTACTTGGGAGCGTTTAAACATGATTTAAAAAATATTATAAGATGCGCACCCTCCCTCCCCTTAAATGAACAAGTGCCAATCTAAGGAATTTTTGAGCCAGTTCTAACTTGCCTAAGGTTTAGCCTAAAAAATAACAAAAACAACAGCGGGACCGAAGAAAAAAACCCTCCTCTTTGTCGCATAGGGCCCAAAAGTTTTACTGGTTCAATTCCTCGATCAGTTCCTCCGCCACAAATGTCATTGGATGCGTCAAATTGGTATGCGAATGTAGCACTTTAAATTTTTTTACTTTTGTTAAATTTTTTTCAATAACTAAAGTACGCCTACTTGCATTCATACGCACTTCCAATAAGAATCGTGTTTTCTTGAGCAACTATCATTTCTGCAAGTTAACAATAACAAATTTTGGTTTTAACTTCTAAAAGGATTTATTTTGGAACTAAGGTGGTGGACAATTCTGCAAAAAATTAATAGTTTTTTTTAATTCAAAGGTTTTTACCGTATTTCCTGTAATAAGTCCCCACCCTCAACTTTAATGACCTACCGTAGGCTTTCTAATAATTATCGGAGACAAAAAAGTGTCCCCCGCCAATTAAAATTTCCTTTAAAACTATGGTTCTTTAAAAAACCATGATTCTTTAAGGATATTTAACCTCCAGATTGTAAGGCTAAAGGGGTGGGGGGCTTTCACGGCTACCTTTTGACATCGACTTCTACCTCACTTCACCTTTTTTCACATATTTCGTTTTTTTTATCTCAGATGTTTTTTTCGAACCGTTTTGTAGCTGAAATTTTTCTATCGATTGAGTGGTCAAACACCCTAATTAAAAGTAATTTTTGAGTAAATCACACCAAGTATTAGGTAAAAACACTTTTTATAAGACCTAGGTAAAAACCACAATTTTTTAGTGTGAGTTTAGTGAGTTTTTAGTGTGATTCAGTAAAAAATTGTGCTTTTTTACCTAGGTCTTTTAGAAGGTGTTTCACCTGATACTTGGTGTGATTTTTTTATAAATTATTTTTGATTAGGGTGTTTGACTATTCAATCGATAGAGAAAATTGTCAGCTACAGAACGGCGTGAAAACATCTGAGATAAAAAACAAAATATATGAAAAAAGTACTAAAAGTACTAAGAAGTACTAAAAATAAAGGGAACACTTAACCTTGACCCCCACCAGTTAATTAACCAAAATTTAAATTTAGCCAAATAAAGATTTTGACGTAAAATCTCAAAAATTATAAAAATCTCGGGTCTTAAAGGACCCTGTCTCTTCCTTATCATGGGAATTTCAAAGGTTTGAATGCGCGCGGGACCACACACATTTTGTCAATAATATTCTCAAATTGTTTTTTGATTGCTTTTATTGTTTAGAAAAAATAAATTTGTAAATTTGTTCAAAACTTAGAACCATCGACTAGTCGAGCCCAACGTTGCTTGACAGTGTCAGATCGGACAAGTAATGCGACTTTCACTGCTCCACATTTGTCACTGTCATAGTGAGACTTATATCAATCACAATATGGCGTTTAAAATTCAAAATGAAAACAAAAAAATTAATTTGAAAACATTATTGACAAAATCTATGTGGTCCCGCGCCCATTCAAACATTTGAAATTGCCATGATAAGGAAGAGACAGGGTCCTTTAAAATAGAAAAAAAAAATTTTTTAAATAAAGAAAATTTCCGAGCCCTGCTTAAGATAAACTGACTTTCGTCCCGAGTGCTGCCCCATCCAACACTAAAAGCTATGGAGTGATATATTTCTTTGTAGTTCTCAACAAGGCACACTGGCTGCACACTGCTATTGTAGCTCAGCGGTTCTATTAGCTAAAAAAATTGTTAAAATTTATTTTAAATGGTATTCAACATACTTCAAGGACCATAGCATCCACTCCTTTTGACATCGGTGCGTTTCCAGCACTGCCCTTCCAAGCAGTATGCAAATACCCTGTTTTGAGCTTAGCTCCAAGATTTTTTACTCCCACTTCAGTAGCATTTACACTCACACTTCCGACTACAGCTGTAACGTTGATCATTCTAAATTTTTCGGGGTATAATAATTTAAAAATTTGACCCTACCGGAGTATACCTCCCCCTTCCCCAAATGAAATTTTTTTAAAGTGTTTCCAAACACCCTATATCAACCTAAAATCACCTCAGAAGTTAAAAAACGACATTATTTTTGTGTTCTGGTCGATAAAAAATTGAGTTTTGGGCATTTTGAAATTTCGACCATTTGGCTGTTTTACCATGTTTTGGTCACTGGAGCTGGGCAAAAAGAGCCTCTAAATGCATTTTTGATCAAGAGTCTTGCTCGGAATTATGTCTAAGGTAAGTGAGTGCGCGCATCTCTAACCAACCAAGCCCCCTACGCCCCCAAGAGGGCTTGGTTACTTGGGGCCGAGATGCGCACACTCACATACCTTAGACACAAATCACTCGAAAGTGACTCTGGATGCATAGAGGGGGCTTAGAGTTGAGATGCACACACCCACATACCTTAGACACAAATCACTCGAAAGTGACTCTGGATGCATGGAGGGGGCTTAGAGTTGAGATGCACACACCCACATACCTTAGACACAAATCACTCGAAAGTGACTCTGGATGCATAGAGGGGGCTTAGAGTTGAGATGCACACACCCACATACCTTAGACACAAATCACTCGAAAGTGACTCTGGATGCATGGAGGGGCTTAGAGTTGAGATGCACACACCCACATACCTTAGACACAAATCACTGAAAGTGACTCTGGATGCATGGAGGGCTTAGAGTTGAGATGCACACACCCACATACCTTAGACACAAATCACTGAAAGTGACTCTGGATGCATGGAGGGCTTAGAGTTGAGATGCACACACCCACATACCTTAGACACAAATCACTCGAAAGTGACTCTGGATGCATGGAGGGGCTTAGAGTTGAGATGCACACACCCACATACCTTAGACACAAATCACTCGAAAGTGACTCTGGATGCATGGAGGGCTTAGAGTTGAGATGCACACACCCACATACCTTAGACACAAATCACTGAAAGTGACTCTGGATGCATAGAGGGGCTTAGAGTTGAGATGCACACACCCACATACCTTAGACACAAATCACTCGAAAGTGACTCTGGATGCATAGAGGGGGCTTAGAGTTGAGATGCACACACCCACATACCTTAGACACAAATCACTGAAAGTGACTCTGGATGCATAAAGAGGGCTTAGAGTTGAGATGCACACACCCACATACCTTAGACACAAATCACTCGAAAGTGACTCTGGATGCATGGAGGGGCTTAGAGTTGAGATGCACACACCCACATACCTTAGACACAAATCACTCGAAAGTGACTCTGGATGCATGGAGGGGGCTTGGGGTTGAGATGCGCACACCCACATATATTAGACGCAAATCACTCGAAAGTGACTCTGGATGCATGGAGGGCTTGGGGTTGAGATGCGCACACCCACATATATTAGACGCAAATCACTCGAAAGTAACTCTGGATGCATAAAAAATGTATGCATACCAGAGTTTCTATATGCGGTAGGCCCCAGTTAACAAAACTATGTTAAATTCCATCTTTTTGGGGGTCAAGGTACCTTCAACATCTGATTTACAGTCGAGTCCCACTATAGTGCGATCCCACTATGCGACCCTGAGACTGATTTGGTTGGCCAGAAAGAAACCCCACAAAATTTACTCCCAATATAGTGCGACCCGCTACAGTGCGACACCCGCTATAGTGCGACACTGTGGCCGGTCTCCTGTAAGAAATTTCATCCCGGTATAATGCGAATTCTAAAAAAATTATTTGAAATTTAATGTCTTGCAACGAAAGAAGTTATTTATTTGTTTTGGAGCAGTTTAAATTTATTTTCCGCTGCTTCTCCGCTTGTTTTTGCCATCTCGTTTCTTTTTTCGTGCTTATATTTGGTTATTGATCCTTCTATAGTGCGTATAACACAAAAGTTTGGTGAAAGAAACCCGCTATAGTGCGATCCCACTATAGTGCGACTCCCGCTATAGTGCGACCACCTTCCGGTCCCCAGAGTCGCACTATAGCGGGACTCGACTGTACTAAGTTATAATGAACAGAAATCAACTAAAAATACCAAAATTCAAGATTTAAAAAAAATCGACTTTTTATAGAAAAAAGTAGGTGAAAACACCTTTTTTATCGTGTTCAACGTGTAGGAAATGCTTAAAAATGGTTAAAATGGTGTTTTGAAAAAGTTCAAAAAAAATTCATTTGGGGGGGTTTACTCCGGTAGCGCCAAAAATTTTAACACAAAAGCTGATGCTTACTTAACATAATAGGTCTCATTCTTCATGAAGCAGTGTGCAGCAGTCAAAATAAATCTTTTGGAGATTATGGAGCCCGCACAAAAGTTAACCCATTGGTTGCTGGTTTGATTATAACCAACGAAAGAGACCAGCCAAGGATAGTCTCCATCGCTGATGTTTTTGCCATTTAGAAACTAAAATTTATAAAAAGTTTCATTTAATAAAAGTTTCATTGAATAGCAAATTTGCGACTTTCAATCAAACTTGGTGAGATTTCGGGATTTTAAGGATTTTTATATTATAAGGATTTTTTAATTCTCTTTCATTGAAAATAAAACATTTTCATTTTAACATTCTCAAAAAAGCTTAAAAACCCATATTAAAATGTAATAAAATATTAACTGCTTTGAATGGAGAGTATGGAATCTTTATGCCGCTGCTTGACACTCCACAGGTGTAGTAGTCATCATCAGCCAAAACTGTTAAGCCAGGCAAGAAAAATAGAAAAAAATATGCAGAGCACAGCCAACCAAGCAGTTTTCATTTTGCAATTGAACCTCTCAATCGACCAGTTTTCTTAGTCAAAAAGTTGTGTCATATTGAAAATAAAAAATTTGCATACCACAGACCAACGGCCATCAACATCTTTGTGAGTAGAACAGCGGCATAACATTTCTTTTTGTCCAATTTTATTGAATGAATAGGAGGTGAAGTTCAAGTTTTTACCATAAAATTATATTTGTGTTTGACCTTTTGCAAATGCTTTTGAGCAACGAAAATCTGTTTTATTGTATTTTTAGGCAAAATTGTAAAAATATATTGTGAAAAATCAAATGTCTTTGATAGGAGGTGATTTTTTAATATTTTGGCACTTGACTTCTCCATTAGAGGTGCGTTTAATCCAGTCGCAAGCGGCACTGACTCTTGAATAAGCACCTTAATTTAGAGCATTTTCTTGCTTACACTTAATTTTGGTAAAATCTATCGACTATGTCACTGACCAACATCACTAAATCGATGGTCCGGACCTGGAATAGGATCAATACCAAAAGCGGTCACACCAATCTGCCACCAACGACCATCTTGGTTGACAAGCATTGGGCCTCCACTATCGCCCTTAAATTCAAAATGAAAAAGAAAAGTGCTGAATATTTAAAAATCAACAGTTTCAGTGCCTCTATCAAGAGCTCCAGCACAAATGTAGTAGTTTGGATCGTATTGAAACCAATCACTAAAAAGTTCTTAAGATATTTGTTGAATTTTCGATCTTACAAAGACCTGCATTCACTGAAACTACCGATGGGAACAGCACCTTCTTGTGCAATTTCTTGGTGAGCTTAAAAAAGTATAGAGTAAAAAGAAAGTTTTCATATTTTTACACTCAGTCTTGTTGTTATGACCCCAACCGACCACAAAAGCCATTGAGTGGAATGATTCGTGGTAGTGGTCGACTAAACACACCGGTTGGATTGTTTGGTTGTAAACGACTGGAGTCACCAACTGAAACAGAAATCGCTTAAAAGACCATGAAACTTGATAAGCACAGCAATTTGCAAAATACGATATTATTTTTTAGTGTGCATTTAAACTTTGCATTTCATTTATTATTCAATTTTCAACGCTGACCAATATAGAAAAGTTGTAGAGTAGAGGTAGTCGGCAAACTCGTCCGATCTGGCAATGTTAAGCAACGTCGGGCTCGACTAGTAAATGGTTCTATATTTTTGAAAAAATTTTAAGCGCGAACAAAAAATAATTCGAAAACATTATTGGTGGTCTGTGCGAATTCAAATGTCGCAAATTGCTGTGCTTATCAAGTTGCATGGTCCTTTCAGATGTTTTAATTTTAAGGTAGTAGGAAGTTTTAAAACTAAATCGTGGAAGCTGAATTTTAAAAATTGAAAACTATGTTTAGATGAAGTTGGTGAAGCACAAAAAGTTGAAAAAAGGACTACCGAAAATGGGATACAGTCAAGTCTCAATTTAGTGTAGTCTCTATTTAGTGTAAATCTCGATTTAATGTATATTTTATTCAGGTTTGGCTTCAACGATACACTTGATTTAGTGTAGATCTCGATTTAGTGTAGATCTCGATTTAGTGTAGATCTCGATTTAGTGTAGATCTCGATTTAGTGTATATTTTTTTCGGTCCCGACTAATAAAAAAGTCTCGATTTAGTGTATATTACAATTTAAAGAAGCGAACTGAGCGACAGCGAGGCAATGAACGTGGAGGAAGTCGAGGTTGAGAAACCGCCGATCAGCCGACGTGAAGCGCAGCGTGCCTTTGCGATCGCCCGTCAGTATGTTGAAGAGAACTTCGGGGATCCTACAGTGCTCCGTTTTACCGATGCCTTGGACGACTTCTTCTACGAAGAGCGACGTAAGAAACAGAAGCACCCGAAAATTACTAATTATTTCTCGTCTAACTGTTGATATTTGTTTGTTGATGCAGTGAGCTTACCACCTCCTGGTTTCTGTTACGTCTTTCTTTCACGTCCTGGTTTATGCTTTTATGTATTGTTGTGTTGTGTGTAAATAAAGGTGTCGTCTATTTCTGCTCTCTCGTTTCTCTCTCCCCCAGCTTTCAAACACAACAGTTGAAGTGGTGTGTTAGCTTTGTTTCTCGAATAAAATGTTTTCTGTTGAACATGGTCCATATAGAGTCGAGTGTCGATTTAGTGTACCTTATCAACCGTTTTGGATCAAAACTCTCGATTTAGTTTAGTCTCGATTTAGTGTATATCTCGATTTAGTGTATATTTTTTTCGTTCCCCAGCACCTACACTAAATCGAGACTTGACTGTACTACTATAAATCATCCTGAATGAATATTGTATGAAAAATATCCGAAAGTTCGTGGAATTGTCTTTTTTCTCTGAATTTTCGTGTTAATTTTTAATAACTTGCATGATCGTGTAACCCAGGATCTCAGCTTTCTAACAAGCTATGATTTGCAAAACGTTGAGATTTAGGGGTCGAGACAAACGAACACCAATTATTTGAACGCCTCAATCTTTATCTCTAAATACAAATCTTTTTGGTCTGGGCTTTATTATAAATGCAAAAAGATAGAAAGTATTTAACGAAATTCTTAAAAAAGGTTCCCGCAAGTTTGGGTCCGAAAAAATGCGTACCATCAAATTTAGCTTAACATGAAATATGATAATGATGACTCACAAATAAACTTGTAAAACATGGCAGAAAAACTGTTGTCATACTAACGAGGGAACCGTTCGAACTGTTTCCCCGTCTAACATCAATCTGATGCTTTTATCTTGTAGCCTGAATTCACTAATAGGAAAAATCCTGGCGGCGGACAGAGACAAAAAATTTGTGTTTGGGACCTCGAATTCCTTAAAAAAAAGAAAAATGGGCGCTACTTGGATATACACCCCGATATAGGGTGTTTGGAAACACTTTAAAAAAATTGATTTGGGGGGTATATCCAAGTAGGGTCGAAAAATGCTTTAGTAATACGAATACTTTAGTGACCCAATTCAGTGCCTTCTCAGATTTTTGTTTGTGAAGTGGTCAATCTGATCATTATTACCTTACGTTACTTTTTCTAACAGTAATGTTTTCAGACGTTACTTGAAAATTTTTTGAAAATTCAAACTTTCATGGTGAATTTGCAAAATTTTGAGCTAACACAGGGAAGGCACTAACTTAAGGTGGCGTTCAGACAAACTTCATATCCCAATCGATCTATTATTGCTCCGCTTGCCAATGTTTCCCTCGACTAGTCTACTTTGAGTGAATCGACTTTGAAAATAAGATATTTTTTGTGTAGAATAAGGTATAAGAAAAAAGAAGTTTTGTCTTACTTCACGCATTGCTAGCGTGGTGCTGTGGATGTGGTTCAGGCCCGTAAAAGCCCAAGTGCACCCCCTCGATTTTTTTTTGTACTTTTAAATAAAAGTACCCATTTTCAGTTAAAATTTTTTGTTTCTGATGCATTCTAGTAGGCAAAAATTCCTCAGCAATCTGAATTATAAAGCAGAATTTGAAAAAAACACTTTTTTGCTGAGATATGACCTAAAGTTGGAGTGTCAATTTTTTAAAAAATGACCATTTAACTTTACTCCAACTTAAGGTCATATCTCAGCAACTAAGTATTTTTTTCAAATTCTGCTTTATGATGTAAATTGCTGAGGAAATTTGGCTTACTGGGGTACCTCAGAATAAAAATTTTCAGCTGAAAATGGGCACTTTTATTTTAAAGTACAAAAAAATTTTCGAGGGGGTGCACTGGGATACTATCGTTCAGGCCATATTTATAAATGTCGCGTGTTCGACCCCCATTAGAGCACATTTTAAATTTTTGAATATTTTTTCGTTTTCACTCACTGGTGTTTACTTAAGTGATCAAAGCATAACGACGGCAAAATGAACAAAACCAAACAAGAAGTAATTACAGGAATTCACTTTATACTCCCAAACAATTTTTCTTTTGAAAACTGAAATAATATGGGGCATTAATATGTAACAAACTTAAACTTACAACTAGTGAGTAAAAAATATTCAAAAATTGGAAATGTGCTGCACTTGGGTTTTTACTGTGACATTCATAGAATAGGCCCGAATCACATTCACTGAACCACGCTACTAACAAATAAAAAAGACAAAACTAGACCAGGGCTTCGAATGAAAAATTTTGAAAAAAAGTACGTTTTCCAAAAAAAAGATTTCGTGGGCAAAAAAAGTACATTTCGCAAAACACGCTTAAATCGCATTCAACACTTTATTTCGCATCAAATAATAACAGTTTCAAACAAATAAATCAATGCAAACACTGTGTCATTCCCATTTTTCACCACCTTGAATTTTATTTCGAAGTTCTCTGTTATTCATGAGCAATTGGTACACGTCGGCACAGTAAATATCGTAGTTGACCCGAACTTGGAGGAGAGCCTTGACCGTTTCCACCTGCAGAGAGTTCCTGGCATCTGTCCATTGCGCCTTACACAAGGAGAAGACCCGCTCGACGAAAGCATTGGCGAACTGGATGGAGAGAACTGTGCTGACGAGTCGATAGAGATGCGAAAGGGAGTCGTTGTCCTAAAGAAGACGAGGCCAGATTGATCTCATCTTTGCACGGGATACAGAAAGCGTGAAAGTCGTCCTTCCCCTTGCGGATCCCGTTAAACTCCTTGGCGAAATTGGCCTTGTACACATTCTTTCTTCTTGGCTGAGACATCGCGATTGAGATTAGCGCTGTAATTTTCATAATTTGAATACAAATGAAAATATGAAAATGAAAATATGAAAATTCAATGAAAATATGAACGAAGAACTGCGCCGCAGGCGAAAATTTTGAAACAGTTGCCCTTTTCTTTGATTTTTTGGCGCCGATTTGGAAAAAAAAAGTACACAAAAGTACATTTCTCAAAAAAAAAGTACAAATCTATTTAAAAAGTACATTCAAAAAAGAAAAGATTTGGGGTCCCAAAAAAAGTACAAATCTTTTTAAAAAGTACGATTCGAAGCCCTGAACTAGACACAAAAAATATCTCATTTTCAAAGTTTATTTACTCAACATAGACTGCTCGAGCAAATTGGCAAGCGGGACAGCGATAGGCATGTCATAAGCTTTCGATTGGTATATAAAGTTTGTCTGAACGCCACCTTAAGTTCGTGCCTATCCCGTGTAAGCTAGATTTGATGGTACATATTTTCAAAATTATTATATTGATACACCAGTAAAATTAGAATTTTCAAAAAATTCTCAAATAATTTATGAAAACGTTGCTGTTAGACGTAAAATTAAAAAGTAACATAAGGACCCGTAGCAAATACAAAAAAATTAACATGGTAAAAAATTTACCATAACAAAATAATTACATTGGTACTTTTAAAAGTACCCTGTAGCAAATACGACGTGGTAAATTTCGTATTACCAAGTAATTTTTTTACTATGGTAATTTAACACTTTTTCGTAACACATACATTTGCGAAATTACCATTGTAAATATTTACCATGCTAATTTTTTTATTTGGTACTTATCGTTTTTTTTTGGAGGTATTTTGGTAAATAAAATTACTAACTTAGTAATTTTTAGGCCAAAATAATTACGACGAGTAAGGGGCATGGTAAATTTATTTACCATCCACTTCAAACCCGCTTTTATGATATTTTTTCAGACATTCATGTCACTTTTAATATTTATGATTTTATACCAATTTTTAATGCTCTGTCATCCTGTTGTCTTGGTTTTACTAGATGGTTTTTTTTACAGGCAATTTACAGGTATTTAAATGCTTTCAAAACCGCTTGTTATTGCTCGTCTATACATTATGTTTTAGTTTATAAGGGGTTTAATTTACCGTATTTCCTGTAATAAGGCCCCATGTTGCCTTATTTTTCAAAAATTTGAGGTCAATCTCGAGATTTTTGGGTGCTTAACGGAATCTAAAAAGAGGAATCGGTAGAGCTCGCGGGAGTTAAGAAAACGCAATAAACATATTTGCAAAATATTTTCTCTACACTGAGAAATAGGTCCTCAAAGTCGAGGGTGGGGCCTTATTAGAGCATGGGGCTTTATTAGAGGAAATATGGTAGTGGGTTTAGGGGTTTAATTCGGTCATTTTTGCGAAAACCACATGGGGGGTTACCCAAGCCGCTTGGGTGGTACTTAATTCACCTGAATGATACCCAAACCATCTAGATGGTGCCTGAACCACCTGGATCGTACCTTACTACCCGGAAGTGTCTCAACCACATTTATAAACTATCTACTCAAGATCATCACTTCAATATCCAAGGCTTGGACCGTCTGCGATATGCGCTACTGAACCCATCTTCTCTTTGCTGCTCATTTGATCTAAAACAAAAGAAAGATGAAATGCTTGGTGTAGAGACTTTATACGGACATACTTTCTGTTGCAGTATTGCAAGGACTGTTGCTCCAAAATAACATCTTCTTTGCAGCAATTCGAACACCAGAGTCACATCATCAAGAAAGCATCACCATCAGCTATTCTTGGGATGCTTTGATGTGCTTTCTTGTATACGGTTTCTTTCTAAAACTTCTAAAATTTGAGTTTTTAAAAGCACAATTACTAAAGACAGAAACGGGACGGGATCCCGGCCGAGATCCTGTCCCATTGGATCAAAATTTGACCCGAATCCCGTCCCGGTATCCCGCCGGATCAATTTCGAAAATCCCGGTCCCGGTTTTACCTCAATCCCGGCCAACAAAAAAGTCAATTACAACTTCACTACATTCCTCGTTTTTATTGACAACGCGCGCTCATAATAAAAACCAAAATACAATAACCACAATATTTTCAATAGCAGTAGTTCATCTGCGGCAGCATTATTGAGAAATATGAGCATCTCAGCCTTTTCAAAAAGTAAATTGCTCCTTCTGTAGTCATACACGTCACGGGCAACGAAAAAAACTTGCTCACTTGGTTGGCTTGTTGCCAGATAGAAATCGATGAGCAAGACCGGCCAAAATCGGGTACATACAGACTCTTGACGAAACGATCCATGGAATTCTTCTGAGACGAAAGGTTTTCGGCATCTTTGAGCTTTGCAGCGTATTCCGAGTGTATTTT
>JAMRYI010001314.1:0-32037 GCA_029231635.1 Ditylenchus weischeri | reverse complement strand
CGGACAAATTTCAAGGGGCTTCAAACGCAGCAAACACAGGGACGCGAAGCGGCCAAGTGTGGATAGAGGTATTTTACATTCGAAGCAAAAAACAGGGCCGCGAAGCGGACCTGTGTGGATAGAAGCTCCTATCACACTCGAAGCAAACAACAGGGCTGCGAAGCGGCCAAGTGTGGATAGAAGCTCCTATCACACTCGAAGCAAACAACAGGGCTGCGAAGCGGCCAAGTGTGGATAGAAGCTCCTATCACACTCGAAGCAAAAAACAGGGCCGCGAAGCGGCCAAGTGTGGATAGAGGTCCTATTACACTCGAAGTGAAAAACAGGGCCGCGAAGCGGCCCTGTTTGGATAGAAGCTTCTATTACACTCGAAGCAAAAGAAAGGGCCGCGAAGCGGCCAGGTGTGGATAGAGGTCTTATTAAATTCGAAGCGAAAAACAGGGACGCGAAGCGGCCCTGTGTGGATAGAGGATTTTATTACTCTCGAAGCAAAAAACAGAAACGCTTCTTTTCCTCTTTCTTACTAATTCGAAGCCCTGGTTTAAAAAAATAATGGTAAATAATTTTGCAAAAAATTGCATGAATTACTGACAGTAAGAAAATTGACAGAAATTATTCACCCACCGCATACTACGGAATTTCTAAATATTATGAGAAAAAAGGCAAGCAAAAGTTTTAAATTCTAGTGTTGAGCAGAAAAAAGATTCAACAGCCTTAATGCAGGAGAATACCCCCTGCTGATGAGTTGATGTAAACTACACGGTTGCAGATTAAAAGAACAAATGGATGCAGAGGGCAGCAGCACTCACACACAAAATACAATAGAACACATTCAGCGACATATTGTCTTTTTATTGTGTGGAATAGCATCTAATGTTTTCGGTAGCTGTAAATTCTTCCTGCAAAAGACTCGAAAACACCCCTAAACATGCTCGCTAATTTTTGTCATTCCGCTTAAAGAAGCTAGGTTTGAATTAAAAACCAGATTTGTAACCATGCGGCTTTGAATTAACATGCGCCTGGAGATCTGACAGAAATTTGCACTCGCAGAATAGGCGTCTAAATTTTCTAAAATTATGTGTAGCTGTCTTCACGGCATTCTATTTATTAATTTCTTTTATTTTTTCAAGGTTTAGGAAAAAAATTAAGAACTTTTTCCCTGGAACAAACGAAAACATATTAAAGCTGAAATTCGCCCATAGAACAGGATAAAAACAATTTTTTTACCAAAATTGCTTCAAAAAAGTGGACAGCAAAAGAAAGTTGACCGAGCAACTAAAAAAGATGCCTGTCTTCGCTTCAAAATCTCCACTACTTTTCAAGTGCCCAAGTTGAATTTGCTGGTCACCTGTTCACCTCATTTGCAAGCTGCAAGCGCATCAGAAAAGGTAGTGAAATATTCAGTGGAAAGTATAAAACAGTGAGATGAAATAAAAAGGAAAGTTTTACCTTTAGCCTTTTGAAGCCCAATCTTAGCCTCAGTTATGATGAATGAAGCCCACCGGAAATTTACAAGCCTTTTTATAAATTGACGCAAACCATCAAAGTGACGCAACCCATCGTATCGAAATCATAAAATTTATATTTGTCTAATAAAATGATATCAAGTCAGCGAGGTTCCCGGCGGGCACGGTTTTAATCTCTAACTTTTGTCGGAACAAGGTACAGACCTGCACATCCAACCATACTTGCGCGTTCCCGGAAAAAAAAAAGCGCCTCCGCCGGGAGTTTTCGAAAATGAGCGCCGCGCCTGAATGCATCCAACCTATTATTGGGTTAATGCATAAGTCCTGCAGCAACCCCAAGGTGACTTGCACTTTTTGATGGGTTGCAAAATATTATTATTTATAAAATATGCAATAAATTTTTATGGGTTTCACAATTAACTTTTTCTGCGAAAATTTTTATAAGTGAAACCCATAAAAATTTATTTGCGTATTTTATAAATAAAAATATTTTGCAACCCATCAAGAAGTGCTAGGCACTTTGGGGTTGTTGCAGGACTTATGCGTCAACCCAATAACACAGCAGTCCAGGAACGTTCAATTTTCCAGCTGTAGTTTTCTTAATTTTTAACTTACCAAAGCACTCCTGCTTTTTATTATTCCATGTTCTATTCTGAACTTCAATTGAACATCAGTAAAAAAAATTGATAACGTTTTTCAATAGGCCTTTTGACTGCAAATAAACACATTAGTTCAGTATTTTCAAACACCCATTTGTGTGCGGGTTTTATTACCTGCTTCATATAAACAGACCGCAAAAGCAAGGAGAAAAAGTGTAAGGCGGCCTTGCACAAATACATAAATAAGGAGGGTGATTAACACACAGTTCTCGCTCCCCTCCCCCAGGTTCCCCACACCTACCATATTCTCATCCAAATAACTTTAAAGGAATCAAACCAGAGGAATATAGAGCAAAAAACCTTTGTCTCACACCTAGCAAGGAGCTGAAAGGAGGCAGATGATTGGCTATTGTGTGTGAGTGCCCTCCCCCTCTCAGGGCTGGGGGCAGTCAACTGGCGACAGGACTCTTCTAATGAGATATGTGGAGGCGTGACTTTTGACACTACCCATCCAGCCACTCACACACCCACTAGCACAGCTTTTGCATTAGCATGACTATACTTTTCAGCAGGTTTGAGATAGTGTCAGATTGAAATGTTATTGAAAAAAAATTTTGCTTCCCTATTTTAATTTAGTTTGTGTGTTAAAAGTAGTGTGTTAAAAGTAGAATACCGTGCAACTTGATAAGCACAGCAATTTGCGAAATTTGAACTCGCGCGGGACTAAACTAATTTTGTCGATAATATTTTCGAATTATTTTTGTTTGCATTTAAAATTTGTTCAAAATTTGAAAGCATCGACTAGTCGCGCCCAACGTAGTTTCCATAGCCATACCAGACGAGTTAGGCAACTTCAGTTGCTATACAGCATTATAATGAACTTGCACGTAATATTAAAATTTAAAATAAACATAAAAATAAATCGAAAACATTATTGAACAAATTAGGTTGGTCTCGCGCGAAGTGCCAAATACTATATAAGATTTAGCTAAAATGACCCGTGACCCTCGATTTAACGATACCTTATTTTCGGAAAAAGGGTATCGTTAAATCGAGGGTTGACTGTAGTGCCAAATGGTCTATAATCTACTTCGAATTTTTTATGTCCATGCACAATGATTTCATATCACCTTACTCTGAACATCTAAATGTGTTAATGCAAACAACAAACAAAACATTTTTGCTCAGGATTCTGCATTATCAAAATGATAAATTTGAAAAATCTCAGCTTCTGGCGAAGTCAAATTTCGCAAAATGCTGTGCTTATCAAGTGGTTTTCGTGGTTCTAAGAAGCGTAAACGGCTACTTAGAAACCACAATTTCGACAGTTTTTGGCGTATGTCCTAAGCCCGTTCAATTGTGCACTGTCCTATCCATGGCTAAGTCCGAATAAAGTTTATGCTTATACCGTAATTATTCTAATAGAAACCCCGGAGTTACTATTTTTCAATCCTCTAAAAATCTTGAAATTGTCAATCAAAAATAACCCTAACTCTGAAATCTCAGTAAAAATAGGGGGGTGTTACTATTAGAGACGGGGTTTCTATTAGAATAATGATGATACTCGAACTGTGGAACTTATCAAACCTTTTTCGCTAAGTTTTTTAGGAACAATATATTTTTAAATTGAATATTTATACACTTTTTCAATGTAAATGCACATTATTACAGTCAACCTTCGATTTAACGATACCCCAGAAAGTTCGTTCGTTCCGGCACTTTTTTCAACCCGATTTTTGAAGTTTTTCTTCAGTTCTGATTCGTCAGTCTGGTGCGAAAAATCGCAATGATTCTGATTTTGCCGATCGTTTTTCAGGTACTAAATAACAAGGGACCACAGGCGCCTATCGGCGCCTCTATAGTAAAGTACAGTACAGTTATTTGTATAGTACAGTTATTTCGAAATTTCAATGAGGGGCTATGACTTCATTCATAAAAATAGGTATATCCCTATTAGAACTCATTTTTCGCCTGTTCTTTTTTTTTAAAGAAAGCTGACATTCTGGGGAACACGATGGTATTAGCGACAAAAGTGATTTCGCTATCTACGACCCGTTCTGGCCTTCGAAGTGAAAAAGCGTTACCCACCCACACATGCCAAATACTATATAAGATTTAGCTAAAATGACCCGTGACCCTCGATTTAACGATACCTTATTTTCGGAAAAAGGGTATCGTTAAATCGAGGGTTGACTGTAGTGCCAAATGGTCTATAATCTACTTCGAATTTTTTATGTCCATGCACAATGATTTCATATCACCTTACTCTGAACATCTAAATGTGTTAATGCAAACAACAAACAAAACATTTTTGCTCAGGATTCTGCATTATCAAAATGATAAATTTGAAAAATCTCAGCTTCTGGCTGAAAAGTCTTTGCTTTTTGGAGTTTTAGTCAAAAAAGCTGAAATCTCTCCGCTTTTGTCGAAATCTCTTCACTTTTGTACAAATCTTGCTCTAGCTAAAATTTCCTGGCTTTTGTTGAATAGACTTTGCTCTTAACTGAATCTTGCTATATTTTCCTCTTTGTGAATAACCCCTTGATGAAGGGAGAGAGGAGCTTGATCAGATGGTCATTTGATCGAAGCTTCAGGCATCTCTTCTATCTTCTATTCTTCCATCTCTGCAAAGTTTTCTAACTCATCAATCGCGCTCAAGTTAGCTTGCTCTTTATATATATCCAACAAAAGAGTTGAATTTTTCTGTTGAATTTTTGAATTTTTCCCTGTTGAATTTTTCTGTTATTTTTTAGGTTTGATCTGGTCAAAAAAGTTTGTGCAAAAAGAAATTCGCATAAGTAGACTTTGGCTAGTCAATCCAAGACTCTCTAGTCAATTTTCGTGATTTTTTATTTCAAAACATATTTGAATGCTTTTGGGAAAGCTTTCAAAAAATTGGGTTTGAAACCACGTATAACCCCTAAGGGGTCAAAATGACCAAATTTGAGGGTCGATTTCAGAGAAATTTTGAAGTGTGGTCTGATTTGAGCTATTGCGAATTTGTTCTAACAAACAACTCATAATTATGCAATCCTTTAAAAAACAAAAATAATTACAGAAAAAATGAGAAAAAATTCAAATTTCGTAAAAAAAAGAATTCCACAGCAAGTTTGCGGTTTTTTTTAATTATGACACACCGTGTCCCTGTATACTCTCTGATATGCTTCTCGGATTGAATGCGGTAAGCGGGTTTATCGGCCTTCTTTTCTTATTAAGCAGTCCTGCATCGTATTCGCATACTGTCAGCAATGAGAAAATAGGAGGCTTAAAATGGATACCTATCAAAATGTAGTTAACAAATGAAATCCAAACCGGTTTTTTGAAGTCTTTCCTAACAGTAGCAGAGAGTTTTCTACAAAAGCGGAAAGATTTCAGCTTTTTTGACTAAAACTCAAAAAAGCGGAGACATTTCAACAAAAAGCGGAGACTTTTCGGTCAAAAGCGGAGAGATTTAATTTTCTACTTTATTAAAACAGCTTGAATGTAGTGAAAAACACGGAAATCAAAGTTTTTTCCGGTTCTTATGCATTATCAGGACTACCTGGTTTTACTCTCATTTATGCTAAAGACATTTCTGAGCTCTATCCTCTAAATTTGCCTTTCAGTATCGCTCGTTAATAATAGCTCGTTAATAATGCTTGTGAATAAAGGACGATAACCATAAGATAATTAAAATTAATATGTTTTCAATATCGTGGGACGCATAAATGACAGTAAAACCAGGTAGTCCCGATAATGCATAAGAACCGTTTTTCCTCCTAGATTATCGTTATTTTCAAGGATATTTGTGGGCCAAGTTTTCAATACCAGAATCTCCCTTCACTTTGGTTTCAGAATCTCCCTTCACCTGGTCATCCCGTGTTCAACGATATGCAGCCAAGGATGAGCCATTGACAGTATCTTACATGCATATAATTTTTTGCTGCTTATTTTTTTGTTGGCCTTGATTAATGCTTATTTTAATGTGCAACTGCATATTTACCAAGATACAAATTTTCAGCAACACTTCTTTGGTTCAGTCTCCTATTATTCTAGTCACATAAAGTCATGGCTAAGCAAAAAACACCAATTAACCATTCTCGTAAGGTAGTAAAACCTACCAAATTACAACATTCTCCACTATGCTCCCCTCAACAACAATATCTTGATACTGAAATATCAATTTTTGATGGCAACAACCAATCATCGCTCAACCAGATTACCATACCTTCTCCCAAAAAACTCAAATTTACCATCGACAGTTTACTGAAAAAAGTTGTGAACAACACTTCAACAGTTAAAGCCAAAGAAAATTATTCTGGTGCTACTAATATTTATAATAAGTCAAAGCAATTAAGTGGATTACAAGTGGATATTCCTGAGAATTCTATTGCTGTTCCAGCTAGTCAACCTTTTAATTGCTCTAAACTGTTAAAAAGCGCTGAGACAAAAAATAACAATAAACTAGAGAAGAGTACTGACAGCAGAAGCCAAGAGGAGAGCACATCCCCATTGCAACAACTGCCTAACTGGGCGCCACCCGGAAACCCGTGCAGTTCCACAGATATTGGCCAATTGGAATGCCGTTTGGATGCAGAAAACAAAGTGCTATGGAAAAATTTTGATAAAATCGGCACTGAAATGATCATCACTAAGCCTGGAAGGTAGACAAAATTTTATCAAAGTTTTAGGAAGTAAGTAAATTGTCAAAAGTAGATTTTTTTCCACACTCTAACTACTTCTTTGTCTTCTTCTACTTCTTTTGCATTTCGGCAGATAATATAAAATTTTGCTGAATACTTAGTGGAATTATAAAAAAAGTTGTGACTTTTTATTAATTCATGCAATTTTTTTGCAAATTTTTACATTTTTTCAACTCAGGCGAAGCTTCTGGCGCAAAGGGCTTACGATGGGCAAAAGCACCCAAAAAAATTAGACCAGAACTGCTGAGAATCAGTATTTCGGTGACCCCTTCAACAAGATTACAGTTATTACAATTATTTTGGGCATACCTTTTTCTGGCTCAACACGTCCCGGCCTGACTGTAAGACCAGCACATTCTGGTGCAGAATTTTACGCACAATTTGAATTTGCAAACTGTTTTAAAAAAGTTTGTTTGGCTCGATCTTCCGACCGATTTCGAATAGCGTCAAATGTGACTTGTGTATGTTCATAAAATCAGCTGGTACTAAAATACTTTATATACACATGCATGACTTCGATAGTTCGTTAGAAAGGGCAGAAATTAAGCTTTCACATGACATATTGTTCAGGCGTTTATGATGGCTAAATGTAAAAATTTTTGGCCTAAAGAAAAAATTGTGTCATTTTTTCAAAAAGGTTTTTTTCTTAAACGTGCAAAATTAGTTGTGATAGAGCCGTTTGTTCAGCAAAACCCACATACCATTTGAAAAAAAAATGCACCAAAAGTGCTTTAAAATAAAACTAAATAGAGTTTTAAGAGTGTTAAGCAACAGTTTCAAAAAAAACTAAGAAATATTTGAAAACGTGAAACTTGTTTCTTGCTAAAACAACCTGCAATTAAGACGCCGGATTCGTGTTCAGCATGGCCAATTTACTTATAAAATTGGTGTTAAAATTTAAAAGTCCTTGTCAAAATTCAAATTCCTTTCGAGACAATAGTTATTCAAATATCTAATTTCTCGCCAGTTTAAATAACTGTTGTCTCGAGAGGAATTTTATTCAAATATACTGCATCTGTATTTGTAATACAAGTAGTATTTTTTGGGAAAAGGACTTAAATGACCGCTAGAATCTAGCAAACATTTTGGTAGTAAAAGGTCTATAAGTTTATATAAAGATAATTTAGCCCTAGTTCACAATGGGTACCGCTTTTTGCCTTGGTCTCCCCTGTTGTTTTTCACCATTTTTTTTCGAACAGTGCAATATTTTTTGTGCTATTTTATGATTTAGCAAAATGGTACGCAAGGATCTTGTTGAAACGAAAGAAGTTATCAATTGGGAAGATATACGACTCAGGGATTTGTTTAAACTTACAACTGAGGGGGCTATTTCTTTTCTTGCAGGCCTTGAACTCCTAAAGAATTCGACGCAATGTGACAGCTGTGAAGAGGACATGCATCATCTTACATCAGTGAAGCAGCTTTCCGTCGAAATTGTCGAGCGAAAAAATGGAATTATCTCAAAAGGTTTTTCGAACAAATTAGAAAGATATATGAATGATGCGTTGCATTTGTTTTGAATAAAAAATTTGAATAAAAAAATGGTGAAAAACAACAAGGGGGACCAATGCAAAAACCAATGGTACCCATTGTGGAATAGGGCCGATAATTTGGCAATATACGAAAGTAAGTCACATAACAGCGTTTTACGCGACTAAATCTGCTTCACAATGCAACCTATCAATTAATTGAGTATCTTCTACCCTATTAACTAAAAATGCACTCTGCGTTGAACAATTTGCAACATTTACGTACCGTATTTCCTCTAATAGAGCCCCCCCCTAACTTTGAGGACCTATATCTCAGCCCAGAGTCAATTTTTTGCAAAGCTGTTTTACGCGTTTTCTTAACTCCCACGAGCTCTACCGATTGCACTTTTCAGATTTTAGTTGAGCACCCAAAAATCTCGAGATCGAATTCCAAATTTTCCGATTTTCGGGCATCCAAAAAATAAAGCCCCTGGGGCTCTATTAGAGGAAATACGGTAGCTCTTCCGCCAAAAATCGTGTTGTTGCTTGCTACTAAAGATAAGTAATTTTTTATAGTGTAAATATTATTTTTTAAAACGCTTAATTTGAGTTGCGCCCCCGATAGTCTGAATCAAACCAACAAATTACCTAATTTCAACAGCATATTTTTTATTGTTGTCCGTTTTTATTGATTGTCCGTACCTTCACTTTGTTATATTTCTGCAACTCATGAAAAAAGTTAGTTTGCTAACCGCTTTATTCGGACATTGTGTTTAGGATGTGTATCAGAAAGCGCGGATGCCAAAAACAGGTGAACTCAAATAACCTTCAAAGAAGGACAGCTGATTGTGGGTGGCGTTTGGACAGTAAATGGATGGGTTTGTACCTTTTTTGGACACATGAGCACGTCCACAAAAGTTACGAAAATACCACCCCTTTGTCTGTCTTCCTTTTAAGAAGTGAAAAACCATGTTTAGCAGACAAATGAGATTTTTTCGAGTGTTTCGCACAATTTACCAAAATTCATTTTACAAATTGACACCAAATGGCCCGTTTAGCAGGTCTAGCATGAGTCCAAATGTGTTTAGCATGTCCATTTCCTTAATTTCTTTTTGCTTCTTGTATTCTCCTTCTTATCCCAATTTGATGGCTGTGTGTTAAGTTGAGGGGCAGGAGCACGACATTTCTCGGTCCCAAAAACACATTAAGAAGAGTCGTAAAAAGTGGCAATGGTTTCCTTCATCTTCATACCCACTCATGATGAGCTCTAAACTGAAGATAAGGTCAAAAAACGAGGGAATATTCAGCCGTTAGAAATTTGAGAATTTTTGGCGCTAGTGAAGAATAGGGTTCCAAAAATCAGCTTGGTCCCCCCTGTTGTTTTATTTGTGAAAACAACAGGGGGAACCAAGCTGTTTTTGGAACCCTATTCTTCACTATAGCTGAATTTTTTTCAGAATATCGAAAAGGTATATGTGAAGCGTTGGCATTGATCTGAAAACGGGTATTTTCAGTCAAATATGAGAAATGATGAATTGATTGAAATTTGTCAATTTGAGAAAAATACCGCGAAAAAGTAGGTAACTCAAATTTTGTCGTTTCGCCCAAATCTTATATAGTATTTGGCATGTGTGGGTGGGTGGGTAACGCTTTTTCACTTCGAAGGCCAGAACGGGTCGTAGATAGCGAAATCACTTTTGTCGCTAATACCATCGTGTTCCCCAGAATGTCAGCTTTCGTTTAAAAAAAAGAACAGGCGAAAAAAATGAGTTCTAATAGGGGATATACCTATTTTTATGAATGAAGTCATAGCCCCTCATTGAAATTTCGAAATAACTGTACTATACAAATAACTGTACTGTACTTTACTATACTATAGACTATACTATAGAGACTACACTATACTTACTATACTATAGAGGCGCCGATAGGCGCCTGTGGTCCCTTGTTTTTAAAATATTTCTGAGATCTGACAAAAGTTTATAGTTTTAAATCTCGGAAACATTTAAACACTGGCTCATTTTGGCACCCTTCGGGACTTTGACTTTAAAAATAAAAGTTTTACTTTTTTCTCTAAGATTTCTTTCCACCACCATAGTGGCCACACTTTTTTAAAAGTGGACGGCATCCCGTATGCCGGTCTTTCTGGTTTGATTTCTGTTTACTCGTCATCCGCCGTCTAGCAAAACCGGTACCGGCCGGGACCGGAGACGGTAATCTAACCTCCCCACCAACACCAACCCTTCTCCTCCCCCGGAACAAAAAACGCCCCATTCTTCCCCACTCCTTGTATAGAATACTTGGATGGGAATAAATTCTAGAAAAAAATGAAACATCTACAGTCAAACCTCGTTTATCCGGCACCCCCAAAAGTTCATTCCCGCCTTGGGTCCGTCACTTTTTTCAGCTCAATTTTCGAAGTCTTTTGCTAAATGTGATTCGCCAGTCTAGTCCGAAATATTGCAAGGACTCTGATTTTGCCATTCGTTTTTTTCAAAATCTTTAAATTTCGCCATAAAGACCCGCGCACCCCGGTTATCCGACACCTGATTTTCAAAAAGGGGTGCCGGATAACCGAGGTTCGCGGGTCTTTATGACGAAATTTAACAATTTTGGAAAAACGACCGGCAAAAACAGAATCCTTGCGATATTTCGAACTAGACTGGCCAATCACATTTAGTAAAAGACTTCGAAAATTGAGCTAAAGAAAGTGTCGGATCCAAGGCGAGAACGAACTTTTGGGGGTGCCGGATAAACGAGGTTTGACTGTTTTTTTAAGGTGAAAGATTCGAGAAGTGCCAAATGCTAAGCCCCTAATTGTTAAAATACATTTAAAATTTGAAAAGGATCCTGCAATTATTACTGTTCATTTATGTTTCTAGATTATTATTTTATTTCTCTGCATCTACCAATTAGAAGAAGTTTTTCAGCGGGTGCGCTAAAAGTTTTATTGGTGATCATGATGCATCGTAAACCTTATTTGATTCTTTGGTGAAAAGAATGGTAAGCGCTAAACCTCTAATTTGGGTTCTAGTGTTATTGGAAGCAGGCCGCTGCTACCACTACCCGTTTACGACAGTACTAGTGAATGACAAAGAGAAGAAGATCTTAGAATATGTTTGGGATTAAGGTGTTGCTAGTCTAATTACTCTTCTAATCCTAGGGGTCTACTTATTTGGAAAAAGTTTTTTTTCGTCTTCATAAAGCACAAAGTAAAAATATGAAATTCTTAAAACAAATACCGTATGCATGTCAACCGTCGATAAATCCTCCCTCCTGCGTAAAGACTTGTTTTTAAAGTGCCCGAATTTTTTTGCGCCACACTGCACAAAGTGTCTCAGAAATCAATGCAAACGTTCATCAAATTTCTAGGTCAACTCACAGTCGCAAAGCAGTGTTGGTATATAAGGTCTATAATCTCAAACGTTAAAAATTGTAGATCTTTGGTTTGAGTCATACCCTTCTGTAAGTTAAACCCTAACCACAATGAATAAACCTAAAAAAATTATCGGTTTTTGACATTGTATACCGAAAACATTTCTACCTATGCAATTCTGTGCAGGTGCTCATAGCCAGTGGCGTACGCAGGAATTTCTGACGGGGCACCAAAAACTTTTTAGGGCATTTTTCCTACACCGTTTGAAAAAAAATCTGACGGGGGTAGCAGGAGGGGCACGTGCCCCCCATTCTGCTTAAAAAGACTCCGCCCCCAAAAAAGACTAGTTACATAATTTATGGAGTAGAATACAGTGGTGCCTCGAATTAGAGTAGAACTGTTGTATCGAGAGGCGACTGTAATTCGGAAATTTTTAAGACCACATTTTAAAGTATCTAGAAACACTCTAAAGTTTTTTTCTCAATCCTCCTTGTATGCCAATAAACTTTTTTTGCAATGAAACTTTTTTGAATAAATAAAGACAACTTTCTCCATTTTTCCTACTGTATCAGCAGATTCTGCTAAGCCGGCAGCAAACCAATTTGTGCTGTAGCAATTCCCATAATCCAAACGACTTTTCCCATTCAGCTCCAGAACAAAAACTTTCTGAAATAAATGAGAAAAAGTGGAGAGCAAGCAAAAAGATAATCGGCGCTGAAGCTCCTTCAAAATCTCATTTGCAATTCCCTTACGGACCCCAAATTATGAGTTGTAGCAAAAACAATTATTATTGTTGCAGTGGTTGTGATGCTACTACTGACCACTCACACTAATGTATTCACAGCACTAATAAAAGTGTCTAAAAATATTTAACATTTTCAAAAGGCTGTATGAGAAATGTACCACCTAATGTGAGAATTTGGCTGCCTTTTTGTATTAATTTGGCCGCCTTTCTTCTTGTTAATTCCTGTTTTTCAAATTTTAGCTACGTAGCCAAAATTCTGGGCTTTTATTTTCGCTATCATTAAGAGCAAAATTACCATCAAATTGAAGCTAAAATTTGAAAAACAGGAATTAATAAGAAGAAAGGCGGCCAATTCTACAAAAAAAAGGCGGCCGAATCCTTACATTGGGTGTTACATTTCTATTTTAGCCTTTTCAAAACTGTGGTAAATGGGTTTCAGAATTCTGGAAAAACAACTTGTTATTGGTTAGCATATAGAAAAGTTTCACACTATGTTTTGTCAGGTTTGGCAATGCAGCTCTGCCTCTTGACCCCAAAAATCGTGTGGATTTATTATGAGACCCCTAAAATTTAATAAAAAAAAGTTTGTTTGCTTTGAACTCCTAAGCAAAGTCACAATGCCGTCCCTAATGCAAAGTAATTTGCTGGTGTGATTTTTAAGCAGAATGACATCGTCTGAATAACAAAATAATTTGTGTCAATATCTTGCAAAGCTGTTTTTTGCATTTTCTTAACTCACACGAGCTCTACCGATCCCACTTTTTGGATCTTGGTTGAGCACCCGAAAATCTCGAGATCGAATTTAAAAATTTCCGATTTTCGGGAGGTTGAAAAATTATCCCCCCATGGGGTATAATTAGAGTAAATACGGTACTCTAATAGTTTTTTCTACAAAAATGAGCTAACGTGCTGAATGAAAATCCATTGAAAATAATCAGAGTGTACAATTCAGGCGGATGTTCCCGACAGTGAAGGTGAGGGTGGAGAACTGCAACCCGGAAGCCATGTACTATGTCTACCTTGACTGCATTCCTGTAGATGGACATAGATATAGATATGTCTACACAAAATCTAGTTGGTGTAATTCTGGGAAAGCTGATGGCACACCACCCAGCAGACTTTACATGCATCCTGACTCGCCTTTTAGTGGTGCTCAGGTGGCTGGCGGAAACTTAAAAGTGTATAATGTAAAAATTTCATTTTAGTTGATTACTTCACCTACTATTTCATTCGAGAAGGCCAAGTTGACCAATAATTTGGGCACTGGAGACAAAGATCCGGTACTTACTTTGATATTTTTATGAAAATGGATTGGCCTATATAAATAAAAAAACAAAACTATCGCTGGCTGGACGGCTATTAAATTATAATTTAAAATCGTGACAGTTTTTTTAAAAGTTTTTATACTGTTAAAAAAAATTTTGTAATTTTTTTTCTAAAAATCCATATGAGTCTCTATGATGCCTTGGCCACAATGGATGTCGTATGTCGAAGTCGGTAGTGAAGTGAGGGTGGCCACAATGGACCTCCAACTTCCTACCTCCTGCATCGACATCCGACTTTCGATCTCAATTCACAAAGCAACAGGGGGGACCAAGATAGTTTTTGCCGAATTTTTTTCCTGCCCGTACTTTTCTACTCACTTTTGCATAATCATTTTGCTCATTTTTGCTTTCTGAATTAATGTATTACCCTATAGTTTGTTGAATCTCATACTCCAAGCTTATGGTATCGTAAATTAATTCACCTACAAACATGGTCTGATCCACTTCAAACATGGCCTGAAAGGTACCTAGGTGGGGGTACTCAGGTGATGGTACCCAGGTGTGGGTACACAGGTAGGGATACCCAGGTGGGGCTACCCACGTGGTGTTACTTAAGTAAGCGGTACCAAAGCAGGCGTATTTAGGAGAATGTTCCCAGGTTGGGCTACTCAGGTGGTGATACCCAGTAGTAACGGGTGGTCAAAAAGTTCTGCACGGATTTTCAAAGTTTTATCTTTTATCAATTTTATTATCATATGCAAAAAGCTTTATATTGTTTCAAATAGTGTATAAAGTTTTTTTGGAATATTTTAAAATAGTCAGAATTTAGTTCCAAACACTAGTGATGTCATTTTGAGAAGTTGATACGTATTTACATACAAATGTAAATATGATAATAAATTGATAAAAGATAAGACTTTAAAAATTAGTTTAAGGGGGTTTAGATTAAATATATGTTCAATTTTAAGCGATTAATCCCATCTGACTGGAATTTTGATCCATTCAATCGCTTTTTCGCAAAAAGTTAACCCCCCTTCAGTAAACTCCCAAAAATCCAGTTATTTCAGCTTTTGGCTGATCTGGATGGGGTTCTGAGCTATTCCACAGGGTGTGTCAGAATTACGCGCACTTTTTTACAAAATTTGGCGAGGCAGCTCCTTGCCCGAGCTACACACATTTTTGCTCATCTAACGACACAGATATAAAAGGCCAACGACTTCAACAATCTCTCAAAAGTTTTTATTCCGCCCACAAATGCAGCAACAACAGACAGCATACATAACAGGGGTGGGACGGAATTCCGATTTCCGTCTTCCGATTTCCGATTTCCGGCACTTTTTTCCTTCCGATTTCCGACTTCCGATTTCCGAAAAAATGGGTCAAATTTCGGAAATTTCGGAATAAAATAAATAACTCAGAAAAAAATTTAAAAAAATTTTTTTCAGAAATTTTTTGAATTTCTTCCGATTTCCGTCTTCCGATTTCCGATTTCCGGCACTTTTTTCCTTCCGATTTCCGACTTCCGATTTTGAAAATTTTTTTCTTCCGGTTCCGATTTTTGTTCCGACTTTTTTTGTCTTCCGTCCCACCCCTGATACATAATAACAAATGATCCCTCAAAATATTTCCTGTTGGCATGTATACAGGCATTGATTCTTCTTGGAAAGTCCTCCACGATTTTGTTGATTGTGTCCAAGTCCAGATTTGACCACTCCACTTGCAAAGCACGCTTGAGAGATTCCAGCGAATCATGTCGTTTCCGGTTCTGCAGTTCTAACCAGTACCCGAAATTCACCTCCGTGAATTTTTTTCGTAAAAAAACCAAAATCTTACTTTGAAGAAAACCAATTTGTTCACTAACAGATATCAAAATAGTCTCGAATCGATCTTTATTCATTTTTCTAAAAGAATTCAAAGTTCAACCTTCAAAGTTCAACCTTGTCAAGAACGGCACTTGCTCTGTTGGAATCGAATTTTCTGAGCCGGTGCCAGATGATAGTATAAGTATGATCACTCTGGACGAAATGGATGCACTCTTGTTTCTGGACCGAAACCGGCAAACAACCTCAGACACCACTGTTCTCTAAATGGATAATTTAAGCACAACTTGAGTACTCTGCTCCAGTTCCAGTTCTTTTAACCAGCAGAATTGGGGTTGGATTATAAAAAAATTTAAAATGATAGGAGTTTTTCATGAGACAAGCTTTCATCCAACAAGACCAACAGCGCATGGTTTCACAGTTACTGGAGCTAATTTTCCGGCAGGGGGCACGTGCCCGTCAGATTTTTTTCTTTATCTGTGCCCTATCACTTTGATGCGCACTACGGTGGGTGTGCGCATCTCAACACCAAGCCCCATGCGCCCCCTTCGGGCTTGGTTTTTTCTTGGGTAGAAAATGATCTTTTCATGCATTAGAGAATCTTTTTGCCAAGCTCCGGCAAAAAAATGCGAGAAATCACCCATTTTATTCGGGGTCACCTTTTGAAAAATCCGAGTATCGGGCGGGCGGAGGGGAAATAAAAAAGTACCGAAAAATTTTTCATTGTGGCCACGTTTACTTCACTACCAACTTCGACATCTCATTGTGGCCACCGTATGAATCTGAATACTTTGTGATTCGGTTCACATTGTTGTCGGTCACTAAAAACGTAAACATGGTGATTCCTGACAGTTTCATGGGTAGAAAATGGTCTTATCTCAGCGAACAGGAACGATTTAGATCTCACCTCAACGGCTTGGAGAATGTTTTATTTTAATTCTAAAAATGGCTTTTTAATAATCGCCCACAATGGAGGTCGCTTACAAAGACGTAGTATGTCCAAGTCTTTCGGGTATCATATGCGGATTTTTCAAATTTTTTATTCTGTGAAGTTAAAAAAGTAAAAATTTATAAGATCAAAAAGTCATTTCCGTTGCCGGGAATCGAACCCGGGCCTTGTGGGTGAGAGCCACAAATCCTAACCACTAGACCACAACGGAACATGTAGGTGAGGGAAAGTTACTAGGCTGTCTAATAAAATATATAAGCATCTGTCAATTGTCTTCTTCCAGTTCCCTATCTCATAGATAAGGGAGATAAGTAGTCTGCTTAATGTCTCTTCAACATGTTCCGTTGTGGTCTAGTGGTTAGGATTTGTGGCTCTCACCCACAAGGCCCGGGTTCGATTCCCGGCAACGGAAGAAACTTTTTATCTTTATTTTTGAGATCATTTTGTAGCTCCTGATTCTAAACTCAATGCACAAATACCAGCCAAGAGTCCACATTCTACAACGATTGAAATCTCAAACCCCGTTAGAACATGGTGGTCAGAATGTAGTTTTGCAAAGGTACAATGGTCGCTACAAGAGTTTCCAGTTCAAGGAGACCAGATTCATGGCTGTTACAGCTTATCAAAACCAATTGGTTTGTCGTTTGTTTTGATTTACACAGCTGTACCAATAATTTAGGTGACAAAGATGAAAATAAAGAACAATCCTTTTGCCAAAGGCTTCCGAGAGACAGATAAAAGCGACAGCAACAGCATCAGTCATAGAGATGGTCATTTGGATGCCTTTAACAGGTATCATTTTGTGGGCTTTCTTAATAAACGTGTTGTGCTTTATTTTAGCTCTTCCAGCTACTCCCTGCCATCTCCCTCTCTCATGAACACCTCTTACCTGTCAGCGCAGCCCCAATTGCCAGTCAATAGTCTAGTCACCTTTGCCCAAATAGCCCCTCTAGCCCTAGCTGCTATTCAACACCTGCCTCCAAATCTCAGACCACCCCCTCCAATGGTTCCTCCAGCCAGCTGGTCAGTGCCCTGGATCAAATTAAGCTTGAAAGAACAGCAGAGTTTCCTGTTCTATTACCAGTTGACCTCTAGTCTAACCATGCAGCTGGCCAATTGCTCTGGTGCTAGTATGAACAAAGAAAGCAATATATTGGAGACGGAGGAGATCAAAGGGCCAGAGACTACTGAAGCAAGCAGTTTAGGTGCTAAAAGAAGGTCTCATTCTCCTTCTGAAGAAAATGTGTCGAAACAAAAAAGAGAAAAGCTTGACCAGTGCTCTGGGCAGCTGAAAGCTGATTCATCTTGTGTGCTAGTCAATCGATATACAAAAGTAGAAGAAAAAGCAGAAAATGTTAGTGAGGAACTTCAGGAAGTGTTGATATAAGAGAAGATGAATAAAAAAGTTTATAGACTTTTAACAAAACAATCGAAAAAAAGGAAATTTTAACACGTATTTTGTGTGTTCTAGGATTATTTGAAATAAAATATTTGAAATATTTTTCGCCATTTAAACGGGAAGCGGATCAGAATTCCAGTCCGGTGGGCTCAATCCCTCAGAATTCTACCCTTATCCATTCTAAACCACCTCAAACCATCCAAAACCACACGATTTTGAGCGATTGAGCCCATCAGACAGGATGTCTGATCCGCTCAATCCCTTTTTTCGTAAAATTTTACACTCCCCCCCCCCTTGGTAAACCCCCAAAACCAGTTATTTTTGCCTTTCGGCCTTTTCGGAGTGTGTTCTGAGTGATCCTGAAAAGAAGAGGGGTTGGTATAGTGCTTTTTATACTCATAACCGAGGTTGCTGGTTCGAATCGCTATGGGTGCAAAAATTTTGCACACCGTATTATTTCTAATAGCTCCCCCGGGGGAGTTATTTTTCAACCCCTCGAAAATCGGGAAATTTTGAGGTCGATCTCGAAATTTTTGGATGAAAATTAAAAATCTAAAAAGTGTAATCAATAGAGCTCGTGGGAGTTAAGAAAACGCAATAAACAGCTTTGCAAAAAATTGACTCTATGCTGAGATATGAGTCCTCAAAGTTGAGGGGTGGGGGGGGGGTGGGGTTGGTGGTAGCTATTAGAGGTAATACGGTACTTTAAATTTTGCATTAGCTTTGGGGAATCGCGAGTGTGGTTACGAGTGGTTCGGAGTGGTTTAGGGTAGTTTAAGATGGTTTGCGGTGGTTGGGGTAGTTTGGACTGTCTTGGGGTATTTCCAGTGGTACAAGGTACTTTGGATTTATGAATTGTATAGATCAGCTACTGAATGAGTGACATACCATAAAATAAGGCTTGATTTACCTGGATAGGTTTGTCTGAAGATCTACCAGAAGGAACAAAGAGAGATGAAGAAAAAAATTGCATTTTTTTTTCCAAAAAATTTTACTCTTACTCTCAGTCTTTTTCAGTTTCAAGTCTTTTAAAAGTTGCCTTTTACTCTCAGTCTGTCTTTAACTCTTACTTTGATTTTGAACTGACTTTGAGAGTGAAAGTGAGAGTGAGAGTCAAAGTCAGAGTGAGAGTGATTCCAATGAAGAGTGAAGGTAAAAATTCGCTAATTGGACACGAGGCTTAATAGAGCCGCCGGGGGCAATATATTGTTTGACTCCTGAAAAATCTTGAAATTGTAAATAAAAAATAGCCATAACTATCAACAGACAAAAAAATTACACACAATAGATTACACACTTATTATTCAAAATTCTTTCCTTCTACTCCAGTACACGTTCTCAGCCTTCTTGGAGTCAGCAGATTTATTCTCAACCAGGCGTGCATATTTTGAACTGTCTGCATAGGTGAAGAAGCATCCTGTAAAATATCAGTAATAAACTTACAAATTATAGAGAAAAAAACTGCTAACTTGCTGGATTGTGTAATCTGAAAGAAAGACATATAAAACAATCAATCACTAAAAACAAGAACCCAACCGATTTTTATTGCCACACAGTCAGACGAAAGGAGATTTAAGTTCTTGTTTTCGGATTAAGCCATTTCCTAAAAATATCAAAGAATAAGCACAGCTACAATGACACAACAGTCGTAAAAAGTTGTAAATACGTACAAGTACGATAAATTGCTTACAAAATAATAGGAAAAATTGGGAAATTCAATAGTGGTCAAATTTTTTTGATACACCCTGTACATCATTATTTTTTCTTTATTTTTTAACGTGACTCAAAAAGGAACGCTTTAAATAAATTAAAAAAAAGGTAGTTGTTTGTTCTAGTATAATGATTATCCGAGGGAAAATTAATCGTGTTTTTTTAAGTTATATAGCCGAGAAAATTCGGTTCTTTTAGTTAGCATGGTATGAGCTATGAGAATAAATTGAGCAATTAAGTCTGCTTGAAACTGAGTAATTATTAATGTGATTAGTTAAAACAACACAATTACACATGTGAATTCTATCTTTTTTTCAAATTAAGCCTGCTTAGACTGATCTGTTATGTCTAAACGGCCGAATGGGCTTGTCAGGGGGCGGCAGGTTTTCCAATATTTCTGTAGCATCCATTGCGCCTCCTAGCGCACCTGCAGCCATCACAATAGAAGTTGCTGCCATGGCAAGGGACAAAGCTGCTGCTTTCACAAACGTTTCCACCTGATCTTCAGCCATTACTGCAGCCGCTAAAGTTGCTGCAGCCATCCCTAGCGAAGTTCCAGCCGTCACTAGGGAAGCTGCAGCCAGCTCCATTGAAGTGCCAATAGAATCAGGGTTTTTTTGCTGCTATTCCAAGGGAGCCTGCCGCTGCTGCCATGGAAGTTGCTGACATAGCCAAAGTGGTTGCCATTATTGCCGGGGAGCCTGAACTGCTGTCATTAACACTCAGAGCATCTGCCAGACCCTCTGCAGCAAGGGCAAGGTTGCCTGCGCCCAGGGCTAGAGATGTTGCTGCAGCTCCTATAAAAGCTGCATGCTTCCTTTGACGTTCTTCTTCGCTATATCGGTCGTCGAATCCATCATTGTCGTCTTGTTCAAATTTGTCATACATATAAAAACCATCACTGTCATATTCCAAGCACAAGTTAGAGCCGAATAAAGTGACCAAGGAAACCACTGCGAATAGAACAATCTAAAATAAGATTTTTTCAAACTATTTAGCATAATTGAGTAGGTATTTAGTTGTTTTATGGGATGGGAGTATTTTGAAAGGCGGGTACCAGGTAAATTTAAAAAAATATTGTAAATTACAAGTTCGTTCAGTACTCAACGAAATATAAATAATGATAAATATCTCAACTAATAAAAAGCCTCGGTAGCTCAGTCGATGAGCAAAGGAGGGTGTAAAATATGGACGCCAGTTCGATTTTCATTAAAAGCATAGTTTTTTTCTCAACTTTTACAATATCACTTTAGTTCAATTCTCGTTTGAATTAACCTGTTGGTCGCGTTTCAAAATACTCCTCCCATCGGCTTGGATATACAAGGTCATGGCTTTTTAAAGCGTTCGAAAAGAACCGATCTGGATTTTTATGTGTTTGTATGGCGCAGTGGTAAAGCTTTCCATCACACCATTTTACGTATCAACACGGCCTTTCAGAGTAGTCAAAAATGGGCGGTAGATGACTTCTGAACAATTCAAATAAATTTTGTGAGAAGCTGTAAAACTCCTGGAATTTGACTAGAAAAACAGGTTCCAGACCTGATATGGCTTCTAGTTTTCGAAATTCTAATTTTTAGAAAATTCATCTAATTTGCATAAAAGAAGAGACTCTCCGCTTTCGTTTGCGACATAGAACGTTCACAAATGCAACTTCATGCAAGAAAATTATTTTCCTCATTTTTCCATATATTTGACGTAAAGTTTGGACTTTCAAATTTTTATAGGAAAGATTGCAAATCTGATATCTATGACCTACATCTATTGGGTTGGCCGGAAAGTAATGTCGTTTTTTTCTAACGCTTACCATGCTGTGGTTGTTTTTTTTTATCATAATAGAGATATACGAAAATGAAGCACTGTTTTTCTGCTTCTTATATGTTTTTACAACTTTCTTACACGTAAAGATTTTAACATGGTTTTAGGTTTTTCAAATGAACTGTCAAGTTGATGAAAAAACGCATTTTCGACACATCCTCTTTTTTGCATTCAACCAAGGTCAAAAAGCGACTGAAGCGGCTCGGGAAATCTGTCAAGTGTACGGAGAGGGCTCGATGGACATTAGGGCAGCTCAGCGTTGGTTTGCAAAGTTCAGAGCCGCTTCAGTCGCTTTTTGACCTTGGTTGAATGCAGAAAAGAGGATGTGTCGAAAATGCGTTTTTTTCATCAACTTGACAGTTCATTTGAAAGGCCTAAAACCATGTTAAAATCTTTACGTGTAAGAAAGTTGTAAAAACATATAAGAAGCAGAAAAACAGTGCTTCATTTTCGTATATAATGCTCTATTATGATAAAAAACAACCACAGCATGGTAAGGGTTAGAAAAAAAACGACATTACTTTCCGGCCAACCCAATAGTTTTTGATTTCACATCGAATGTGAATAATAAATTTGCATAAAAATGGAAAAATTGAAGGTATCCGGCGCAGGGGGCTTGATGGGTTAGAGATGCGCGCACTCACTTACCTCAGACATAATTCCGAGCAAGACTCTTGATCTTAAAATGCATGAAAAGGCTCTTTTTGCTCATCCGGAGGTGGGGTCGAACTGGCGACCTCGAGGAAATAGCCTTTTTCTAATGCTTACACCACAAAATCCAACTATTTACCCACTGCACCATGAAATTTGGAGAAAACTCGTCTACTGCCCATTTTGAAGGTAGAGCGTCGGTTCGATACAACCGTCGGTTCGGTACGTCGATTCGCTACAACAGTCAATCCGCATTAGTGCTGTTGGACTCCCAAAATAAATTTTTGGGAAAATATTTGTCCCAAATCATGTTTTTGTATGTTTTAGCGTCAGAATTGTGTAGAAACGATTAAAAAAGAAAGACGTTTTCCTCAACTTTAATTTTTTTCACCAAAATTTACTTATGCCTTGGGGAGGTAAAAGAGGGAGGTACCAAAAAGGTACCAATGTAAAGCAGCCAAATAAGATACCTAGAGACCCTAAAAAGATGGAATTCGAAGCCCCTGCGCCGTCTTTGGAGGCGCAGGGGCTTGATGGGTTAGAAATGCGCGCACTCACTCACCTTAGATATAATTCCGAGATAGACTCTTGATCCGAAATGCATAAAGAGGCTCTTTTTGCTCAGCTCCAGTGGCTAAAACATGGTAGAATATTTTTAAAACAACAATTTACTTTGGTCCCTCGAGGCAAAAAGTCAAATATTTTTGTCAAAAGCATATTTTTTAAAAGTTAAGTAAAACATCTTTCACGGCCTTTTTATATTTTTTCTGGTACTTCTTCCGTTTACACCCCATATCAAATTTTTTGAATTCCTCGAGCAATTTATCGTAAAGATTTGCGAGAGTGAAATTTCGTAGCTAAAAAAGGCGGTTAAATAGGATCAAAAAAATAATAATGATCTTTAAAAAATTTTGGTCAAAAAAGAATAGAAAAAGTGCGTAAATTCAAAAAAATTGATATGGGGTGTGAACGGAAGAAGTACCGTCTATACGTTTTTTACCCAAAAACATACAAAAACATGATTAAAGGAACTTTTGGGAAAGTATAAGGAAGTCCTGCCGTATAAGGGAGTCTTGCCCCCAGCGGCACTAGTACGGATTGAAGATTGTACCGAATCGACGTTTGTACTGGACCAACGAACCGAATCGACGTTTGTACTGGACCAACGTACCGAATCGACCTTTGTCCATTTTTAAAGGCCATGTCAAAAGAATCTATTTTCGGTGGTCGCAGGATTCATGCATCAAACCAATAAAAACCTCAGACCTTTTTCCGGAAAAAACAGCAATTTTTCGAATAAAAAACAGCAAGAAATGAATTTTCGAATTCCCGACAAAACGCTCGAACTGGGTTGTCAAGGTTAGTCTTATTTCGACATGCCGACTAATTGCTGGGTTTGACAGCACTTTTTCAACAGGCTGTAAAATCTTCATTTTTGGTGTTTCAGAAATTCCGTTTGAACTATTTTGTAGATTTTGCCTAACTGCGTAAAACAGTTCAAAAACTTTTTGAAGTTATATGAAAATGAAGATTTTACACCTTGTTGAAAAAGTGCTGTCAAACCGAGCAATTAGTCGGCATGTCGAAATAAGACTACCCTTTACAACCCTACATGTAACGGTCTTTTAGCCCTGAGGGTGGTCTGATGTTTTCTCACAACCAAATTTTGGCAACACATTGGCGCTTTTTTAGTTGGAAAGCTCATTTCATAATTTTGCAAACATCATGTTTAAGCTTCTCCTAAGTAATTTTTATGTGCTAAAAACGATGAAAAAAATTCTCCCACTTCTTTACACAAAAAGTCAATTTTTTGACAAAAAAAAATTGGTTAAAATTTGACCAATCTGAACCCATCTTAATCTTCTGCTCATACGGAAAACAATTTTTCATTTTTTCTGCGTAAGTTAAGGAAGTAAAAACATTTAGTTCAAAATTTTTTTCGCAATTTTGGTTATGCAGTATCAGATGCCCAGATATGGGTAATATAACTTCAGAAAGTCAAAATCTTACATTTCGCACTTTTTATGTAATTTGAACAAAATTTTGGACAAATTTTTTTAATTTAACATTTTCTAAAGAACCATACTTGTTGATGACTAGAGCTGTGCACGATGCGATATATCGCATCGCAGAAATTTTAGTCAAAAATATTGCATTGCAGAAATTTTGAATATCGCATTATCGCATCGCAAATTTGTCAAATGTCGCATGCTTTTTTTTGCATTTGAATTCTTAAAGTATCACATAGATTTTTCTTTATTTTTTAAGCTGTAAAATCAATAAGTTATGTGCATGTAACTAAAAGCGGCACTGATATGCTTTAGTCCCCCCCCATTTTGTCACCAGAAATTAACGATATTTCTCTTCTCTTTTATAGTCTCCGCCGACAATTCTTCGAGGGATGAATCTCTATCAATTGCTACCGTTCCTGTATCAAAAGAGTGACGACGAGTTTTAAGAGTGGCTTAAGCAAACAGGTGTTCTTTTTTCCGTGCGTCTTTGTGCATGTGGCAAGCAAATGCGTCATAGGAGAAGATCAGACGGGAAACAGAGGTTGATATATGTTTTCCATAAATAGCATCCTCTTTTTATCTTCATGTTTCAGTTTTCGATGTGATCGTAAACGGTGCAAAAAAGAAATCGGCTTCCTCCATGGCACAATTTTCGAAGGAGCACATTTGTCTCTCAAGGAGGTAGGAGTAATAAATGAACAGCATTCGTGCATGGTTAATTATTTCTTTATTTTTATGTCTTCATGTTTTCTTACTACTGGGTGCATGGAATCGCTACAAATCTGCTGCTTGAAAGAGAGTTTCGCCGGCTAGATGAATCTACAATCAATCCCAATGCGCGTGCTCATTATCGTAAGTGGTTCAGAGATGTGTGCGTCGAATACTTCCTCCGTAATCCGGTCAGTGTACTTTTGTCACTTTATTACTCTTATTTTGCTTATAATGGTTTCTATAGGTTCGTCTCGGTGGTCCAGGGAAGGTGGTGGAGATCGACGAGACAGTCTTGACAAGGCGTAAGTATCAGAAAGGACGAATACCGGTTGACCAGCAAAGGGGCTCTCAACAATGGTTACCTCTTTTTTATTATTATTAGGTCGGGAAACAATTTTTTCGTGTTCTAGGTATTTCAGTGGAGTCAAACGTGGAAATAGCGAGAAATGCTTTATTGTGCCTGTATCTTCCCGTGATGGGCCTACTCTTCTCGGTCTTGTGGAGCGCTTTGTGATGCCTGGCAGTATCGTAATCTCTGACGGGTGGAAAGCGTATCAAGGCTTCAGACATTATCCGGAGTACAAGCATCTGATGGTGAATTTCTTTATTTCAGCCACTTATATTAATGCCGTTACAGTTAATGCAATTATTTCAGATAAATCACGATGAATCTCGGTGACAAAATGGGGGGGGGGAGGACTAAAGCATATCAGTACCCATGCTTTTTTTGCATTTGAATTCTAAAAGTATCACATAGATTTTTCTTTATTTTTTTAAGCTGTAAAATCAATAAGTTATGTGCATATAAAGATCTAAACTATCTGTATATCTTTCCATTATGCTTCTGTTGGTTAAAAATAGATGCGACAAGAAAGATGTAAGGTTCTTTTTCTTTAAATGTGTGAAAAGTCCTAATTTTCTTATTTTTGAGGATTTTTTAGCTTATCGTAGAATAAGGGCACTCTCACAACACGTCCGCATCCACATGTGCGTACGTGTTAACAAAGCAAATGCGCATCCGGATCTGCATAGTTGTATATAGAAAATATTTTTATGCTAAATATTTTATTTTGTCATTTTTATGTACGCAGTTTCTCTGGTGTGCATGGTTTTCTTGTAACGTTAAAAAATATTGAAGCGTTTTCAAGGTTATGGACTGCTGATTACTTACTTGAGCTCTCGGAATTATCATTATTCACACTTAATTGGGAACTTTGTTTTTTTTTCAAAAGATCGTACATTTTTATAAGCAAAATAAGAATAAGGTCACCCTAGGTCTAAGTTCAAACTTTGAAAGCTTCAAAAATTTTCTAAACTAAATAAAGTTTCAAATCAAAGATCAATATTTAATCTATATTAAACGGAGCGGCCAACTTGTGTGACTGGAAGTTTCCTTTATGCATGGCGCAGTGGATAAGCGTTAGTGTTTTTTACCTTCGATCCCTTAGTTGCACTCCAGTTTTTTGGTTTTTTGACCAGTTTTTTAAAACACTTCTTTTTTTTGACGCCGGATTCGAAATTAGTGACCCAAATCACCCCTAGATACTGGTCAAACAAGCCAAAATAACTAGCGTGCCACTACTTGTGGTCGAACCTCAGCACCATTTTGAGCCATCAAACACTAATGCTTACCCACTGCGCCATGCATCAAAGAAATTTCTAGTCACACAAGTTGGTTGCTCCCTTTAATTCTGATAATTAATTTTAAAAGCAAAATTTTAACCTGCTTTCATGTGAAAAATTTGAAAAAAAAATTAAAAGAGCAGTATCGTATTTGAAATTTTATCCTAAAATATCGCATGCGATAATTACATCCGAAATTCAATATCGCATTGCAATTTTTTCGACTTAAAATATCGCATCGCTAACATCGCAAAAAGGCAAATGCACAGCTCTATTGATGGCAATGAGAATTTGCCAAATTCAAATGCGCGCGGAACACTTTTTTTACTGCAAAAACACTTTTATGCTTTTTACTTTTACTCTTTTAATTACGTGTTGTTGGTATATAAAACTACAAGTGTCCTAGGTAGCTCAGTGGTATAGCAGCGTTATGTGTTGATTTTCGATCCCAGCTTCGATTCCCGTGTCTGTTCTCGTGAAACCCCAAGAGCACTAATCCACCTCCCCCGTTAAGTGCAGCACCTATCCCCCCCCCTAAGTCCTAAATCTTTTGAAGGGTACTCACACGATCTGAATCGTATTTTTACCATCTGAATGGTATTTAAATCACTTGGATAGGACCGAACCACCTAGCGTAAAAGCCCAAGTGCACCCAACCCCCCATCGAACAATTTTTTGTACTTTTAAATAAAAGTACCCATTATCAGCTGAAAATTTTTATTCTGAGGCACCCCAGTAGGCGAAAATTCCTTAGCAATCCAAATCATAAAGCAGAATTTAAAAAAAATACTTAGTCGCTGAGATATAACCTAAAGTTGAAGTGTCAATATTTTAAAAGATGACCATTTAACTTTACTCCAACTTAAGGTCATATCTCAGCGACTAAGTATTTTTTTCAAATTCTGCTTTATGATTCGGATTGCTGAGGAATTTTTGCCTACTGGGATGCCTCAGAATAAAAATTTTCAGCTGATAATGGGTACTTTTCTTTAAAAGTACAAAAAATTTTTCGAGGAAGAGTACTGGGATACTGTCCCACCTAGATATTACTACAACCGTGGTACCGTACTTCCTCTAATAGAGCCACAGTGGCTTTATTTTTTGGATGCCCTCTGGGGGGTGGCTCTAATAGAGGGGGTGGCTTTATATTTTGAATACCTTTAACAATCGGTATATTATACTTTAGACATCTCACATCAAAATTTATTGAACTAACAAAAAACATTTTCAAATACAATTTTTCAAGGATGTTGGCTGTGCAAATAGAATTTCAAGGATGTTGGCTGTACGAATAGAATTTCAAGGATGTTGGCTGTACGAATAGAATTTCAAGGATGTTGGCAAGCATCAAAAGGCGTGGAACTCAAGATTTGGTGCATTCAACTCATCTTTCCAATCCAATTCTAGAGATTCATCGCTCACGTATCCATTTTCTTTATCCTGACCTGCATCAACTTCTACAAACACAGCGCCCGTCAGTCTAATTGCATTGCGTGTTAGCAACAGCTCAAATTGTCCAGCTGGAATCGGCCCATGCTGCTTGAAGCAGTGAATATGGTTGTCCTCACTTCCATCATGGCAGATCGTTATTCCACATTCTAAAAGTAACAGTAACTCGTTGCTTGTCGTGCCCAGTCGAAAGAACCGAAATCTAAGCAAGAGCATTGTAAAGTGCCACGCCATGCCGCTGCGGGTCGGTACCGCACCGGTACCGGTGCGGCAAATCAGTAAATACCGATCACACAGCAGATATGGCGATGAAGAAAATGAATAACTTAGATGTCTACATCAAAAAGCAGAAAATTACTTTTGGTTTCAAGATAAATTTGATTTCAAACAAAAGATTTACAGTTCTCTGATTTTTTTGCAAAAACCACGTTTTTAAAAGGGGTGGCTCTAATAGAGGGTGGCTCTAATAGAGGGGTGGCTCTAATAGAGGTGGCTTTAATAGAGGGTGGCTCTAATAGAGGGGGTGGCTCTAATAGAGGGTGGCTCTAATAGAGGGGGTGGCTTTAATAGAGGGTGGCTCTAATAGAGGGGTGGCTTTAATAGAGGGGTGGCTCTAATAGAGGGTGGCTCTAATAGAGGGTGGCTCTAATAGAGGGGGTGGCTCTAATAGAGGGTGGCTCTAATAGAGGGTGGCTTTAATAAAGGGTGGCTTTAATAGAGGGGGTGGCTTTATTAGAGGAAATACGGTACTTGGGTAGTGGCCAAGAATTTAGAAAAAAATAATGCAGGCACAAAAAATCGATCCTATGACACAAAAGAACAAAAATCATTCTATCCACTTCATCACGGTGATGACTATATCAATTTTTTTAAACTGCTTGAACAAAGAATAAAATTTAAATGCTTAAAAAATGTGTCCAAAATTTGGGTCAAATTTTAATATTTTTTATCTTTTGAGTTTGACAAAAAGTCTTAGTGATGATAAAAGGTCAGGGTGCTGCTCGGGTACTATTTAGGCCAAAACTTTGAGCTAAAACTGGACATAGTCAATTTAAAAACCTTTTAACCCTACGCTGGTATGCTTTGGTGTACAAAACTTGTGCTGGGGCATTTCATTATCTCTAAAAAATTTGTAGCAACAATTTTTTAAAGTATATTGAAAATGGGAATTAGTATTTATGTACCTTTGCGTGTTGCTTTAAACTCTAGAGTGTTTTCATTTTCATAAAGATCAATTCCTCATGCGGTACGCACCAACATCTAGAAGATGCCTCAGAATTATTTCGCATTCTGGAAATTGCAAAATGTTATGTACACCATATTTTTAGATAAAGAAAAACGGGTGAATTGGTCTATGAATACAATCCTAAATTGTTCAAAAACAGAAAAGGTAAAGTGAAGGCGAACTAATTATTGGAGAATAGACAATATTGAAAATCGAGAAAATGCCGTTCTTACGTTTACGAAAAGTTATGTATGTTTACGTGAGTAGAGTGTTACCGTAGTAAAAATCTTCAAGAGAGCAAAAAAAATTATCAAAACTATCGTTAATTTTTTTAACAATATACTGAGCAAATTTTTAAGGGGAAGAAACATTTTAGGACAGCTTTTGATATTGATTTCTATCTTTATTTGCTACCTCCATAGGACAGTATGAGAGGTATATTACTGATGACGTTTCTGTAGATATGCCTCAAACCCAGGAACTCCATCTACCCCTTTTAAAAAGATTTGTCCTTTTTTTGGCATCCTTAATCTCTTTGTTTTGAGATTCCAGTCAAGGAACTTATTTACTTGGGGGGCGCATTTTTCACTTATTTGTAAATCATGTTTAAACGACTCCCAAGTATCTTTTATATGCTAAAAACGATAAGAAAAGTAGTTTCCGTAATTTTTCTACATAAAAAATGGATTTTTCCAAAAAAAAATTTTGACAAAAATTTGACATTTTGCCTTGGGGGACCAAGGTAAACCACCTTATGTAAAGGTATTATACCCCGTTTTGGTCACTGGAGCTGGGCAAAAAGACTCTTTAAATGTATTTTTGATCACGAGTCCCCCAGTTAACAAAACTATGTTCAAACTCAATCTTTTTGGGTATTCAGGTACCCTTTCCCGAAGGTTTACCTTGGTCCCCCAAGGCAAAAAGTCAAATTTTTGTCAAACAATTTTTTTGGAAAAAATCCATTTTTTATGTAGAAAAATTACGGAAACCACCTTTCTTATCGTTTTTAGCATATAAAAGTTACTTGGGAGTCGTTTAAACATGATTTACAAATAAGTGAAAAATGCGCACCATCCCCCAAGTAAATAAGTGCCCCAGTCAAAATCTTTTTCCGCTTTGAAATCGCAATGAGCACTGGGTAAAATGATTTATTTTTTTCTGAAATGGTCAAAAGGTCCTTTTAAACGCAAATGTCCTTTTTAATTTTTGAAATGGCGAATTGAAATAATATCAAACCTTAAAGCTTCTCACTATTTTTAAGAGGATTGGATGAATTTTTTTCAAATAAAGGTAGAACCACGATAGAAATCGATGTCAAAGGTAGCTGTAAATGTTCCAATTCCCTTCAGACCAACCAAAAGGTAAAAGCTTTAAAATAAACGTAAATACCAACCATGATAGTGTTTGAGCTATTACTAATTGAAAATCACCACGGAGTAATCCGGTCTGTCAAAAATTATTTCAATAAATAAAAGGCAAGGTTTAGATATATGCGTTGATCTTTGACTACATAAGGAAATGATTTTGACAACAAAGCGCCAAAGTAGCTGACTAAATCATGAAGATTGCTAACCGTGGCCAAACAAAGAACAAGAACAAGAAATTTTGTATGCAACAAAACAATCAACGAAATAATTTGATTTTGGTGATTCATTTCGGCCGTTATCAAAGCGTTTCACCAATGTTCAAAAACATCCAGCCTTGTTTATACGCATTGATACTAACAAGAATATTTATTTCTATGTGGAGTACAGGGTGTGTCAAGAAACTTGCCCTCTTTTGAACTTTCAAATTTTTTTGTTGTTTTGTGTTTGTAAAACTTTAGGTCGTGAAAACTATAGAAAACGTGTTTTAAGCGCAAAGAAAGACATACCGTATTTCTTCTAATTGCCGCACATGTGCGCTTATTTTTCAATCACCCGAAAATCGGAAATTTTCAAATTCGATCTAGAGATTTTTGGGTGCTTAACCAAAATCTGAAAAGTGGAATCGGTAGAGCTCGTGGGAGTTAAGAAAATGCATCAAACAGCTTAGCAAAATATTCACTCTATTCCGAGATATAAGTCTTTAAAGTTAGGGGTGTGCGGTAATTAGAGACTGTGCGGCAATTAGAAGAAATACGGTATCTAAAAAAAATTAAAATAAAATTTGACGTTTTGCCTGCGCTCGGCGCCAATTTTCATGTTTTTTTCGGCGGCGCCACTTTTTCTGCCAATGGCGCCCGACGCCAATTTTCTTGGTTGACAAGGCGCCAAGCGCCAATTTCTCACAAAAAAGACGGCGGCGCCCTTGCCGCCGGCGCCGATTCCCGACGCTCGGCGCCGCTTTTTCAAATGACCGGCGCCCGGTGGTGCGCCCGGCGACAATTTTTTCAGCCGCACATGTATGATTGTAGTATGTTAACCCATCTTTCTGATGGACTTCACTAATTTAAAACTAAAAAGCTTTTCCTTTCCAAATTCCAAAATCGTTGTCTTATCCAAGAACAATCGGCAAAAGTAGTTCGACTGTAAAAATAAAAACGATGCCGAGAAAAAATTAAAGCTGAGTCCCCAATGACGAATTCGAACCCTCACTCGGAACCCTGACCTGTCCCCAATAAAAAAACGGATCCGAACCCTGAATCCTCACTCAAATTCTCACTATTCCAAACCCTCCCCCGTCCCCAATAGACATTATTTTGCAAGACAAATGCAAACACAAACTTTCACTCGAATAAAATAGCCAAACTTTTGACGCAGTTCACCATTGCGTTTTTTCAATTCATTTGGATTTTCAAATCTCAGTTTAACCTTATTGTCTCTAGAAAATCTGCAAGATGAACACTCTATCACCTGTGATGAAGACTCAAGCGAAGTCAGACAATCTGAAGATAGAAGAGGAAAAGCGTAATTCTAAGCTGATCGAAGCTGTACGTATCGAGTCGGTTCTCTACGATATGGGACATAATGACTACAAGAATAATGCTTTCAAGTCAAATCTCTGGGCAAAGTTGGGAAAGGAATGTGGCTTCAGTGGTAGTTTTATTTCAAATATTGAAAAGGATCTTGAAAGATATATTATTTTTCAGA
>JAMRYI010001128.1:0-43566 GCA_029231635.1 Ditylenchus weischeri | reverse complement strand
CCACTCAGAAGATCAAAAAAGACATTATTTTTGTGTTCTGGTCAAAAAATGGAGTTTTGGGCATTTTGAAATTTCGACCATTTGTCTGTTTTACCATGTTTTGGTCACTGGAGCTGGGCAAAAAGAGCCTCTAAATGCATTTTTGATCAAGAGTCAAAAAAATCATGCAAAAATTTTGAGTCAGATCAGATCATAGAGAAAAAATTCAGACCACTTTTTGCCACGAACAACTGAAAACAACACCAAATTGAAGTGGTAACTTTTACGAAATTCGAACAAGTTCAAACTTAGCCTTTTTGCCGAAAAATATTTTTCTCAAAAAGCTTTTTTGCGAAAACTCCGTTTTCCGAAATGGTTCTTATGCATTATCGGGACTACCTGGTGTTACTGTCATTTTTCGATTTTTCTCGCCGACAATATTTTTTTGGTGTATAAAGTCAAAAACACGATTCGATAAGATTACGACTAATTGGCCAATTAATTAGCCAGCTAAAAACGGGGTTCTTTAACAGGCTTTTTCGACGTAAAATTTCCCACTTTGGTTTTTTTCTAACACCAATACTTTTTTTATTTCTACGACGGCATTGTGAGCACTAAATTCACCTGGTACTTGACCCGGCGCCGGGTGTTCATCATATGTGATTGTGTAATAATTGTCGATTTTTTCGGCGTGCAGAGGAAACAAACAGACAAAAAGGGGACTCTGAAAAGTTAAATAAATCCATGTTTGTCATGGTTCAGCTTGCGTGGTGAGTTTGAATGGCTCCGAGTTCCATCCATCATCAATATGCGCAGGCTGACTATACACCAAATGACTATACACCGCCTGTTATTGACTTACAGCAACTTTGCGCTCTCAAAGCCGAAACATACAAAAAGGAGACTTTAAAGATGAAATAAATCCATGTTTGTCATGTCAATCACACAAAGCAAACAAAGTTAGATTTCAATATAGGGATTCATCACTGAGGTAGCCATTTTCTTCGTCCTCATCCGAGTCGATATGAAAATGGCCCTCTAGGAGGGTGGCTTATTAGAGGAGGGCGGCTTATTTTCCAATGACACCCTAGGGGGTGGCTTATTAGGAGAGGGCGGCCTATTACAGGAAATACGGTATATGGCGAAAGTTGACTGTGTAGAGAGAGTTGACTGTATAGAGAGAGTTGACTGTATAGAGAGAGTTGACTGTATAGAGAGAGTTGACTGTATACCAAACCATTTGCTAACTGTATTGTAGGGTTGTTGGCGGTCGGTTTTTTGGTACCCGGTCGGTTTTTAAAACCGGGTTTTTCGCGTACCCGGTTTTCGGTTTCGGTTTCTTCCTCCTACCCGGTTCGCCGACCGGTTTTTCCGGTTTCTGCTAATTTTCGCGTCAAACGATAGAATCAACTCAATTTTACACTTTATTGACTTAACACAAGTTCAGAATAAGTATCTCTGCGGTAGTACCATGCATTCTGAAACCCACGACTTTATGAATGTCTGTTTAATATGTATAGTTAGCTATCTATTTCGGAGTGTATTAGAGTAGAGAAGGCCGGCAATAGAGAAGGTTCGCTCACTGCTAACCGACGTTGCTGGCACACACAAAAGAATTTTTGCACCCTTTGCGACCAATGGAAAACGGGCTTTGTTCTTGCTCCACCAAAGAAAAATATTTCCGCTTCGCTTCGCTCCGGCCGATCGTTATTGTGACGGTAGTGGCTGAGTTCAGCCTAAATGACGAATGATAAAAAATGTAGGAAAAGAAAAAGTAATACCTTGATTGTCGCTTTTAATTCACACTGAGTTCTGAGAACAGGTTTCTTTTTGTTCGTCCAAATATCGTCTACAAAAGCACTAATGATTGTCGAATGAAGTCTATGTAAATGATACTTACCAATGTCTATACTGCTGCTCTCGATCAAAGAATCGGCTACTACACGACAACTTGAAAAAACTTCCAAATTTTGGCCGTTTTCGCGAGCGGCATTTTCTGTAAATGATCGAACCAGTTACGAATTGCGGAAATAAGTTCTTTCAAAAAACCAATTTTGAGAGCTATTTTATCCAGTGCTTAAACCGGGAAAAACCGGGTTCTGACGTACCCGGTTTTCGGTTAACCGGGATTTCTCGTACCCGGTTTTCGGTTCCGGTTTATTTGTCCAAAATCGTTCCGGTTCGGTTAACCGACCGCCAACAAGCCTACCAGGGATGTACCGGAACACGAAAAATATCGGAACGGAAATCGGAATCGGAACTCCAAAAATTTCGGAATCGGAAATCGGAAACGGAAATCGGAACAGAAACGAAATACTTTATTTCAATCGAATTCATAACAATTCAATCATCAAACATATTCGAAATTATAAACAGTGAGGTTATGATGTAGCATCTTCAAATAATACAAAAAGAAAAATTGAGTGACTAATAGCGGATGAGGGTCAACTCCTTACAAGCCCAACTCCTTACCCTAGCTCCTTACAAAACCCAACTCCTTATCCCATGATATGGGCCTAAGCCTAACGGCTAAACGCTGCTTAAAAAAAAAGCCCGGGAGTTGACATGTCCGGGCCAAGGGCTCACCCAGCTTTTATGGGTCAAGATGGCTCCAGATGGGTCAAGTCAAATCTACAGAATTTTCGACACATTTCAACGCCTTCAACGCCACTCTCAATAAATAAAAAAGAAACTGGATCGGAACAAAAGTATCGAATAACAGATTCAAAAAATGTATGAGTTGGGGTAGGAGTTGAGTTTTGTGAGATTGTCCTCCTCCTAATAGCAGCCAAGAAGAATCTTTAGAATTCAAATCAAAAAAGCCTATGTTGTTCCGAAATTTCCAAAATTCGGTTCATTTTTTCGGAATTCGGAAATCGGAACCAAAAAAACATCGGAAATCGGAAATCGGAACTTCCGGTGCACCCCTGAAGCCTACTGTATTGCAATAAAATATGGCAGTCGCACTATGTCGGGAGCAGAGCTGTTAACCGCGTAAAACCAACCTCCACTTCCCCCTCCGAACCTCCACCCCAAAATTTTTCCCCTCCTTCCACCTCCACCCTCCATGCCCAAAAATTTTCACTTCCCCTTCCACCTCCACCCTCCCAGCCCAAAAAATTTTCACTTCCCCTTCCACCTCCACCCTCCAAGCCCAAAAAATTTTCACTTCCCCTTCCACCTCCACCCTCCATACCCAAAAAAATTTTCACTTCCCTTTCCACCTCCACCCTCCAGGAGGGGAGGTTTATAAAACCTCCATTTCACCTCCTCTAAACATTCGCACTCAAATCACATTATTGGATATTGCAATTTATTCAAGCAAACAAACACAAATATCAGAGAGAAACAAACTTAGAATTGAAATGATTCTTCGTCATCACTTCTATCTCTGGAGTGTGGTGCGCCCTATAGCTCGTCTTCTCGAGATCTTCGTTTGCCGAATTCGGAGTACGGCGTACCTCTTCAAAACTATTGTCCACCCTATGGTGCGCCTAACCGAGAACATCATCTGCCACGACTGCGAAGTTATTGTTTGGAGTAAGATTGGTTTCCATGGCTTCTAAAAGTATTTGTCGTTTAGATAGATGAGATGGATAGCGGAAGTATGCGAAAAATGAAAGGGATGAGAAAAAAGTATACAAATTTGGTCAGCGAAACAGATGGCGAAAGACTCTAACTCATCACTGGATGAGTTAGTTTTGAACAAAATGTTTGGCGTTCTGTTTTGATAGTACCAGCCGGAGGTTGCCGGAGGTGATTTTCATCACCCTCCTTCCACCTCCACCCTCCGTACCCTGAAAATTATCACCTCCTTCCACCTCCACCCTCCATACCTAAAAATTTTCACCTCCCCCTCCACTTCCAAACTTCCGGACCGGAGGTGGAAGGTGGAGGTTAAACCTCCCCTCCTGGAGGTTCCTTCCGGAGGGGTTAACAGCTCTGGTCGGGAGTGCACTTTATCGGTCGGGTACGGAGAAAAAGCGCATTACGTCCAGAGTCGCACTATATAGCTAGAGCGCACTGTAGCGAAAGGGGACTGTACATCAAAAGGGCTCTCTGTGAGAATAGAATAAAGATATCTATAACTTTATTGCTTAGGCTAATAATAAAGTGAATAAAGAAAATCATTGTGGTGGATTATTCTATTGTGTTAAAGTAAAACAAAAATACAGTTGTGATGCCAAATAGGCACTGACGTCGTTGTCAAACCACCCTACCACCTCCCCAAAATGACCCCAAATCACGTTCTAAACTCTTTTTATGATGAATTTTTAGTGACAACTGGGAATCCATGAAAAATCTAGTTTACAAAGAGTTTGGGATACAAATATTTTCACTTCAGTTACCGTAAGCACAATTATCCCATTTAATGAGCCATTTCTACAGGATCAGCTCGAATTCAGCCACTGTGGTGGCATTGCCTTCAAAGTCTACGTAGCCGTTGCGAGGATTGCTGAACTTGTCCCAGTCCATCATAAATAGTTCAGGAAAAGCATGTTTTCCTGCTCCACAACTGGTTTCAATCTGTGAGACAACGTTCAGAAGAGAAAGTAAATTATGACTAACATGTTTTGTGAAGTTTTGCTTTTGCCCGAGAAGGGTTGACGTCCACTTCACCGAAAAGGTCATGCTCTTTCTGTTCAGAGAGCAAAGCAGATGTATGTAGAGTTCGTCTTTGTCTTCGCTCCTTTTTGTATATATTTTTGTGTATATATATCTATTGACGTCAATCCACCTGAAGAATAACACTTTGCTTTATTTTTATTATTTTGAAATTACTAACCAATCGCCTTCCGGGTAGGAGAATCTAGGAGAATGAAGCTCTCTATCGTTAGCATTCGCCAAATCCTCAGAATTGAATGATAATTGAATGGTCCGCGTCTTTTTGGCTTCTACAGATTTCAAAATGTTTACTATAGCTTTCTAAACGTCAACTTACCTTCGATGGGACTGAGGGTTGTTTCATTGGCTAAATCGATTTCAGAAATAGTTTCATTGGAAGGAAAGCCAAGCACTAAACAGGCCAGAAGAATGGCAGAAAGCAATGGGAAAATCAGTTGCGTCGCAGCCATTCTAAATGAGGCAGAAAGCATTATGCGCGGTAATGTAGGCTATATTGCATTTTCTACGGAAATGAGAAGGCACCAGATAGGATATACTGGCTAAATCTTTTTTTAAAAAGTCTCTGAAATAATTCGTGAGATCCGAAAATTGAAAAAAAAACACACTAAAAACTTAAAAATACTATGATCTGGTATCTTAATTTTTTTAAATTTTTGTTTTTAAATATTTTTGCCTACTTTTCTTTTGATTTCTAGGTCATCTCTCTGGCTACACAATGAGTGGTGACTTACCTAAAAACGGCCTGTAAAAAGTGGGCAAAAACATATTTGCCAAGAACACGATTTCGAGTAGGATAGGGTCGGCCTATTAGAAAACAAGGGACCACAGGCGCCTATCGGCGCCTCTATAGTATTTCGAAATTTCAATGAGGGGCTATGACTTCATTCATAAAAATAGGTATATCCCCTATTAGAACTCATTTTTTTCGCCTGTTCTTTTTTAAACGAAAGCTGACATTCTGGGGAACACGATGGTATTAGCGACAAAAGTGATTTCGCTATCTACGACCCGTTCTGGCCTTCGAAGTAAAAAAGCGTTACCCAAACACCCACCCACCCACACATGCCAAATACTATATAAGATTGACAGTACAGTAAAGCCTCGTTAACCGCCACCCCATGGGATCGGCGTTAGGGTGGCGGATAACCGAGGGTGGCGGTTAACTAAGGGATCAGATGCCTGTGATCTCAGCCAAATGACGAAAATTTTAAGTGGTGGTTAACCGAGGGTGTCAGTTGACTGTGGTGGCGGATAACCGAGGTTTGACTGTATACATATTTCTCCTGAACAATTTTTTTTATCAATTTTTGTGAGAAATTTACAAAAATCTACTTTTTTCGCTCCCACTCAGAAACACGACTATCTGATTTGTTGATGTGAATCAAAGCGTAATAATAGTGTAAAATTTTTTTGATCGTTACCTATAACATTGAAATAGAGTGTTTTCGGCTAAAATGACTTTTATGTAGGTGGGCCGAAATCGGGTTTTATCGACTTCTAGCGCTGTTTTATACGCTAAAAAAGGTAGAAAACGTGTTTTTAAGATTGGGAAAGACATTTTTCAAACAAAAAAATTTCGACTAAAAATCGATCGTTAGGAGCATAAACCCACATGCTGGCTCTGCCGCATACAAAAGTTAAATGTGCATGTATTCTACCTTGCCCAGTTTGTTAGCTCGAGTGATTGGTCTCTAGGGTGCGCTTTCTTGTGTAGCTCAACCCGCCCCTCGGCCCTCGGCCCTTTGGGGCGACGATTCAACAGGGGGACCAAGCTCTTAAATTGTGCCACAGTTTCTTCATGCATAGGCTCCCAGTGGTCAAAACTATGGCAATTTTTTTGCCTTTTTCGGTCTATTGGTACCTTCCTAGGTTGAATTGCCTAATTTCCAATAAACAAGAAGCTAAATTTTAAACAAAAACAGATTTTCGAGTTTTTCTATTTTTCTGAAAAATTGTTCACACGAAAATATAAGAAAATACATTTTTATCATTTTTAGCTACAAGCACAGAAAATTGATATTTGGCCAATTGATGTAATCGAGTGATTGCAAAAGTCAACTAGTCTTAGCTGTTTATTTCTCTTAAAACAGCTGTTCTTCAAAATGGATGAAAGCAAACATTTGACCCCTCAATTTTTTTTCAGCCCAACAAATACTAAATTAAATCTACTATTTTTGTTTCTCCAATAAAATTCTGATGCTTACGATTTTTCAGGCTATTGATCACACAAAATAAATTTCATTACTTTAATGTTTACTTTTTTCCTCATTTAAAGCTTGCCTTTGAGTTTTTACACATTGGCTGTCTGGCAGAATTGAGGTGCGTAGACGTTTGGCAGTTGGCGTTGCATTTTTTTGAATTCGCGCCTTTTTTCAAGTTTCGTTTATTTTGCAGTTGGTAAGACATTTTGGCCCTATACGACAATGGTGCCCAAAAATTTGCCTTGGTCCCCCCTGTTGAATTTACAATTCTTCGTTTGATTCGACGGCATATCAAGAGAGGGGCAACCATTGTTTCGGACGAGTGGCCAGCATATCAAAAGCTGGGGAAAAAGCTGGTTATAAACATTTTACTATATGCCATAAGAACACGTTTACGAGGTAATTTTGACTTTTTTTCTTATTTTGTGCTCTATTTAAGGTGGGACAATAACGAGGGCGCCAATTTCCGAGTGCATAGCAATAAGGTGGAAGGATTCTGGAATCATGTAAAGCACAAAATGAAAGGGATTCACGGCCCATCAAATTCCCTTATCGCTTCCTACGTGGCACATATGGTCCATATGTGATATTTTTAATAAAAATTCAACAGGGGGGACCAAGGCAAATTTTTGGGCATCATTGTCGTATAGGGCCGACATTTTTTAGTTCCGGCTAACTCAGGCTGGCCTACCCTAAGCCTAAGGCCTAAGCCTAAGTAAAAAGTAAATAAAAAACATAGGTATTTATGTGAAATAGAGCTTATACAGGAGACCTTTCGATGGCGTGTCTGACTGCTTCCTTGCCTGCGACTTGAAACTGGATCACTTTGTTACGATCGGCTTTTTCTCGCCCAGCAAAATAAACTTTGTAATCTTGATTCCACAATTCTACAGAATCACCTGTTATGGGCAGCTGCTTGCGGATAAACTCGTTGACGTTCCATTGGTGAATAGGAAAAAGGCCAGGCATCCTGTATCCAGAGCCACGGAAAAGGTACGCCTTTCGAAAGTAGCCGATGAAGGCTAAATAAGCGTCTTATCGATCGGCTAAGCGCAAATATATCAAATAATACCTTTAGTACGAATTTCATGCTCCGCATCAGCGACTCCTGCATTGACGAGATCATCAAAAGCATGTATATAAATCATCTGGCTCATCTGGCTTCGGTTCATGGCTGTGGCTTTTTGTGAGATGGTAAACACGCCCATCTACTTTGACAAATCCTCTTGCTTTGCAATGCTTATAGACACCTCGCTGATTCTTGACTTTGTGCCAGCAATCGAAAAAGCTCGTACCTTGATACTTGGTGCTTTCCTAGAAAATATATTGGTTAAGGATCATTACTGAGACATTTCGAATACCCGAGCAAAACGTAACGATACCCGTCAGCCCATATCACGAACTTTCCAACTCTTCTTGTTTCTCGCTGCTCGATTTGGTTCCTTGACAGAAAGCTATATTTTTGGTCTTCAGAATCGCTTGAGCTCATCGTAGCAAAACCTCGAAAATCACATGCAATAAGAAAGAGGCAGCCAATGTGTAAAAAGAGCCAAAAAAATAAAGATTAGTAATCAAAAACACCCGAAAAAGTGGTAAAAATAATGGAAAATGTCGGCCGACAATCCCCGCCTTAACTTTTCAAAACGCACGGGCATGCCCCTTTAAGTTGACAAGCCTTACGTAATTTATTTTTGATGAAATTTAATATTTTTATGGGCAATATATGGGCATAACATGGGCAAAAAGGGCATAGGGGCGTTTGGCCCCTTTTGTGCCATTTTTAAATTGCCGCCTTTTTATGTTTTTTTCTTTCATTGTCGCAGAATACCTCAAGCAACACAAGGGCGACGACTGGTGCACGCTATTCCTGTTGGACAATGAAATCGATGAGCACATCAAGAACATTGCAAAGCCGGCCAAGGATGCATCGCAAAGGAACCGTTGGGCAGAATACATTGACATGGCAGCAGCTTCCAAGGTCTTTAATGTGAACGTTCTTCTCTGCGACACAACAGGATGGATCGTCTATTCGCCAACTCTCCAGAACACGGTAGAGATTTAAATTTGGTTTGATTCACTTATAATTGTTGATTTCAGATCCAATTGAAACAAGACCTCACGCTCCCGTCATTGCCAGTCTACTTCAGTTCGGGTCATTATCAAGCAATTCTAGGAGTCTCCGAAAAATAACCATGATTTATCTCACATGTTTTATTGTTCAAAAGAATTGTTAAATTTGTTAATTTCAATTGTACAAATTTATTGGGTGAAATTGTAGATTGTGTCAGTATTGATGGAGGAAGGAAATTTTGGAGAATCAGTCAACGGAGAATAACTGATGAACCTAAAACAATAAAAAGCGGCAATTTAAAAATGCCAAATGGCACAAAAAGGGCCAAACGTCTACGCAGTATTAAAATGTTTCTTTTTTCGTTTTTTAAAAAAATAATTTTGTTTAAAAAAATTTTAGTTTGGAAAGACAAAACTAGTGCCCTTTATTGATCAAATGTTAAGTTGTGTCAGCTGTCAGAGTCTATCGACTAAGGCTAGGTTTTTGCTTAAGCAATTAATCTTGAAAAGCTGATTTATTTACAAAAAAAATGCTAAAAGTACTTTGGTTTGAAATTGGAATGCTGAAACAGCAAAACAGCCTACTCTCAATTTAATGGTCTCTTGAGGACCGACCAAAATGTGTGCTTACTGAACAGTTTCGTTCAAATCGATGGCTCGTTAAATACGGAGAAGACTGTACCCTTGAAAATATTGTCTGCTTTTATAAAGAAAAAAATATGGCCCTAGTTCTGAATTCCGTCTATTTTTCGTCTTGGTCCCTGCTGTTTTAGGCTTAGTGAGGGTATGCCAGCGTATGTTAGGACGGGCTCAAATATGATTTCCTCAATATTTTCTGGGTTTGGAAACACTTTCCACTGTGACTGAATATAATAAAAGAATACAATAACAATAAACAACAGGATCAATGCAAAAAGAGACCGCATTTGGCACTAGTGTCCAAAATACTGTCAAGTGTCAAAATGTTCATCGCAAGAATGGTTGCATCTTTGAAAAAAAGGTGTCTTCATAAAAACATTTGTTGGAGGTGGCGGAAGGTGCAAATTTGCACGGGGGATCAAATTTCAGGATCTCCGGTTGCACTCGTGCTTGCAACTATGATCATCAAAAAAGTCAATTTGGTATAAAAAAAATTCGAAAATTTTGAACTAAAGAAAAGCTGGGAAATTGTAAAACGTCACCTTCTAATTAAACTGCTGCAAATGCTATTGTCAAGAAAATGTGGTGTACCGTATAACCTAATTCAAAATCTTGTTTTTGGGATTGTGTTTTTTACCCAATTTTTGCAGACCACTTTGAGGAAAGTTATCTCTCATTTTGTAGCTCATCTCACTGGCTACAAATTGAGTGGGAACTTGCTTGAGATCAGTCTGCAAAAGTGGGTCAAAAAAGCAATGCCAAGAACACGATTTTGAACAAGGTGTGGATAATTATTAGAAGTTATACTGTATCAAGGGGCGACGGTAAATTCATCCACGGTAAATTCATCCATTGGTGAATTCTTCCAACGGTAAATTCATCCATTGAAATATTACAATACAACCAGTTTAGGCTTAGCCCTCAGGACAGCGTACTGAAGTTTTTTTATTTTTCTTATTTTTAAAGTGAAAACTTTTAAAATAAATTGTGAAGTTCAGTGCAAAACCGAAGTTTAGTGCAGCACCAACCGGGTCGTGAACCCACCTCACATGGTCGGCATTTTATGGGAAGTCAACCCAAAGGAATTTTAACCCGCTTTAACGACCATAGAATTTTTACAAGGATGTTGGAAAGTGAAATACTTTTGACAAAGATGTTGGTGAACAAATAACTTTATCAAGGATGTTGGAAAAAGATGAAAATTTCAAGGATGTTGGTAGAAATAACAATTCCGAGGATGTTGAATACAATAAGCAAAAGATGTTAGCAGTAACGAAGTTTCATCCTTCTTCCATTTTCGCTGAGACATTTAGCGCAACTTGGAAGTGGTTCCCACCCGTGAACACAATCGGCAACGATGGCAAAGGGACATCTTGAGCGATGATAAGCTAAAATTGAAAAATCTACAATAAATCACAGACAAATTGACGTACAGATTCATCCAATGCAATTCTCCTGCTATTCTCGCCCTTACAAACTTGTGATGTTCTTCTGTTCCAAAAATACAATAGCTAAGAGCCTTGAAAGAAATAACTAAAAAAGTTTACAAGTTTATGCATACCGAAAGCCGCAGTAGCCCCAGTATTACTTGGTTTTTGATTGGACGACCAGTTGTTTGAAAAAATTTCTCTTTGGAAAACATGTATTTGAGCAAATGCTTGAAGTCAAGACCTACAAATTTTCTCATAACTTTCCCTGTTTTGAAATGCAAACCATATTTTTCGCACTGTTTTACTTGTTGTTCACGTGATAGAGGGTTAAACAAAATTGAAGGACCTTCTTTTTCTCAGTTCATTGCTTCTTTTTCTCCGCAGTTAATCCAGAAACTTAACAATAAACACAAAAAACATTGGCAATAAGCATTTAAAGAACGTTCTTGGAAAAAACGCCTAATTAAGGTATTTCAATGGATGAATTTACCGTGGATGAATTTACCATGGATGAATTTACCTAGAGCCGTATCAAGGCCTTTCAAAACGCCCGAAATGGTGCATTTTAAACTTTAAACAAATTTTTGCGGGAAATTAAAAAACTCGTCTAATTAGACTAGAAAAATGAGTTCCAGAATTTAAATGGTTTCTAGTTCTCACACGTCCTCGATCCACCTAAAATCTCCTCCTATTTTTTAGAGGAGATCCAGGGCTACATTTTGGCATATGAATTGTTACTGAAAATACAATTTTCGCTATTATCGATACGATTAAAGTTTCATGTAAATTTTTGCCTTGTATTTGACTAAAGTCCGAACTTCGGCAGGAGTTCCTTTTATGCACTCCTCCCAATCTTTCACACCAATGCTCAGACATGGCGCAGTAGGTAACGTTTTCCGTCAGACCATTTTACATAGCAAAAAAGTCCTTGAAGTCACAAGTTCGTTATTAGAGTAAATGTCGGTAAATGGCATCTATAGGGAACTAGGATTTACATGATGGCGTTTTTTGCGCATGATATGATAGTGATATGATATGGTTGAAATTTTTTTCGCATGATATGATATGGCCGAGAAATTTTTCGAATGATACGATAGTGATATGATGTCGTCTCAAAAGTTTTCGTTACAACAATTACAACAACAACAAGAATTACAACAACCCTATTCTCAAATCTACCCACGATGAAACACACACGAACTTCATCAGAGATCTTTTTATTTTGTGAACGTAACAAGAACAAAACACGAAATTTTACTTAGTTCCAGTCAGGTTTTTTTTGCTCTCTTTCTTAGACTTGGTCTTCCACACAGCATTTCCAATCGATAAGTCCAGCTTTTTGATACTAGGTTTTACCGATTCCTGTCCAGCTCTTTGAAATGGTCCCGGCTTAGGAGGTCTAAAACATGTAAAATTCTTAAGAATGCAAGCCCCAGTTAATCTGAAAACTTACGTGCTTGAAGTTGATGCCCCCATTTGCAGTCTATTATATCTTGCCGGCTGAATACCCTTCACAGGAGGAAACTTCTGGCCAGACTAGAAGGACAGAGATAAAGAAGTTAGAAATTTGAAAAAACATACGCCTGTAGTCGGGAGAGAAAGCGGTTTCTGTAATCACAAGATTAGTAAACTAAGTTACAAGACAGAACCTGCAATTCACTTACCAACTGTTTAAATTGCGCGGTCTTTTTCCTTATGCTATCCATCAATGACACCTTCTTCTCATTAAATTTGCGCACCTCCACGTCCAATCGCTGCTGAGTTTCTTGTATGAAAGTCTCATGACGAGCAAGTAAATCAAGTTCACCACCGTAATTCGTAGTAGCCATTTTACCGCCAGCTCTTTTTAGCTCATCCAACGCAACTTGCAAATCTTCCAACTACAAAGAACAGGAATTTAATGAAAATAATAAAAGAATAGAAAAGTTGGCAAATATCAGTAGGGAGTTGAGTAAAGCACCTTCACTTCCAACATTTCTAGTTTAGGTTTGATGTGCACAATCAAGATTCTTGAAATTGCGAAAGTTGTAGTCAGGAGAGTTTTGCAAAGTGCTAAGTCTCCAAAAAGAAAAATTTCCATAAAAATTTCCGGTGGCAGCATTAATAGGTTCTCTACAAGTAATATGAACAAGCAAATACAGCCACAAACTGTAGATTATTCAGTTGACAGCATGGAAGCAATTAGAAAATCGATGTTTAAAAAATAATTGCGCTGAAATCTGCCAATCAAATTAGTGTCAGCCAAGAATAGGAGCTTTTGATTGACAAGAGATTAAAAACTCACTGCAAATGCGTTTTCCCTTCCGATGCGTGCATCGAAGTGGAATTGTCAACCGTAGTTTTCGGTAATCCTAACGCAGATTCATAGATTAACTTGGTGGCCAACTCGGTAGCTGATTTTTGGAGGGCTTCCTCTAACTTTTGACGGTATGTAGACCAGGAGTTCGACCCGATAGACTCCGCAGACGGTTTTACCAGCTCAGCATACAATTGCACCAACTGTAGATAAAATGGTTAACATTTGGCAGAATAAACGAAGGAATTGCCTCAGAATTCAAATTCTGATGAGAAGACAGATGCTCCAAAATTCCCGCGAGCTGTTTTCGCCAATGGACCACGCCTTCTTCATCGCTTACCATAACCATTTGTGAGATAACTTTCAGTGCTAGCTGATCAATAGATTTGTTGGAATCCAATTCAAGCATTTTGCTTATGGCTGTCAAGGCTTGAGGAATATCCTTAAGGTCTACAGAAACGAGCATGACACTCTGAAAACGAAATACTTATTGACTACACTACTTCAGTAAAGTCCTAGTCATACCTCCCAAACACTGAAATTTTCGTAACTCAGCTTCAGGCACTCCTGAAAAGTGATTTTTTATCACAAGTCTAGCCTATAAAATAATTTTACCATGAGAACATCCTGAGCCTTCTTCCTCTGGTTGAGCTTCACATAGCAGGCGGCCAAGTTGTTCCATGCCTGCAACAAAGTGGATTAATTCAATACCAATGGGGAAAATTTTACCTCGAAATTTTCCGGCTCAAAAGACACGCACCTGTGATAGGCTCTGGTCGCCTCGTTGTATTCCTCCACCTTCATAGCGCAATAGCCAAGGTTTGACCATCTACCAATCTAAGACACAAAAAATTATAAAACGCACAAGAGTAGACATATAAAAAACTAACTTGAAAAGGCTGCAATTCCAAGGAACGCTTGAAGTAACCGGTAGCTTCGGGATAGTGTTTCTGCAACATTAAAAGTCTTCCCATAGACGCAGAGGCTTGGGCACTTTGGTCATCGGACAACTGAAATTTTGAAATTTAAATTAGGCACGATTACAGAATGATACCTGAATAGCTTTCAAGTAGTACTCAGGATTGGAAGTAATGTCGCCGAGGATGCAGTAATACCTAATACAACCACAGTAATCCACCTGAATCAACTATCAAATAAGAACCGACTTTTCAGATTCATTTTGCGTAATCAATTCCCGAACCCATTGTTCTGCTTTTTCTGTTTGTTTAAGCATGTTGTAGCAAGCAACCACACCTTCACACATTCTCAAAGATTCATAAATTTTCATAGCCTCCTAAAAACAAGACAATTTTCGTCACTCATAAAATCAAAAGTAATTACCGAGACACAGCCCAACGAAGACAATATTTCCGCTTCCAGTTTCTTAGCCTTCCAAAATGGTACAGGAGAAGTCGAGTATACCATATCCAGTCGATGGTGCTTACAGTTGACCGGCTAAAACCCAGGCGGAGACCAAAGTAAAATAGCAACACTATTGAAAACAAAAATACCTTTTCATCGATCCCATTCAGAAGTTTGACGATTAGTTCCATCTGAGAGCACGCTCTTTTAGCCTTCCTGGTATTTTGCTTCTCCAATGACGAACGCTCTATGAAGGCACGAGTTTGAATAGCCCAATTCCGCTCCTGCTCAATAACCTCAAAAAAAAGTAATTTTCAATTTTAAAATCTTAATGAAAAATTTTAAACCTTGTTGACATAGACAAAGGGCACTTCCACTCCATCTACAAAACTGTGCACTGACTCGCTCTCAAAGACTCCAATAGCTAGCATGCAGGCCAACTGTTCATCGGAAAGACTTGTGCTTGCTCCCACCAGGTGCTTATCATCAAAGTTTACGGGGTCAATCAGGGCATCATCAGAATTCTTGCAGTTGAGAGGAAGGTCAGAATTGTCAGCTTCCTGTTGGTCAGACAATGAGGAGCTTCGATCTGCAGCAGAGACTTCAATCGGAGTTGTCTGAAACATGGTCAATTATTTATCGTGAAATCGATACAAGGAAGTGATCGAAAAAACCAATCGCAATCCGAATTTGACTGAATTACATAAAACTATTTCAGGGATTCTCGAAATCTTGTTTATTAAAGAGGACGGCTTTAGAAATGAGCAGTTCCAAAAAATAACAAAACTCACAGGGAGAGCGATCTGTGTCACACTCTTCCATTGAAAATGAAATCTTTTTCCAAATTCCCTGTTCATTTCCAGCTTGACACCGGCTGCTTCAGCTGCTTTCTCCAGACTCAACTGAGCTTTGCTTCTCTCGAAATATTCCAGTTCGCAAGCAGCTTTCTCCAGATGATATTGGACGACCAACGGAGGCGGAATGGCGGCACTCTCGGCCTTCAGTAGTGGTTCCAACTGCTCAAGCTAAAATGACCAGGCTTTATCAGATTAAGACTGCAGACAAGGACTTACCGTGAAATCAATAATCTTCTTCAATTCAGGTGACTTCTCTTCCAACACCGCAGCCCAAATTTGATGTACTCGTAAGCGCCATAGCTCTTGCTCGAAATTGATGGACTTGAGATAACTGCCCTCAGGAAAGAATATTTCTTTAGCCACCCACAGAAAATCGGCACATCTAAATTAAGGCGATTTTGTCATGAAAATATATTTCTGCTCGCATTTAGCGGTCCCAGAATGGGAACAGGGAAAATCGGTGAGTTCCTTCTCTGATGACTTTATTTTTCAACCAAAAACGTTAGAATTAAGTGTCGAAAACGTGCCTGATCACAGGAGCTGGCTTATTGGCACCAAACGACAATTCTTGAATAGCTAAATCCATATAACCTTCGGGCTGCAGAGTAGGCGGGAGTGCTGTTTGAATTGCTCCTGAAAAATTGATCAAGTAACACTCGAAAATTGAAGTAGTTCAGGGTTAAAATCAGCGACCAACCAGTAATTCCACAAAAATTGGCTCCAACGAAGATTTGGAAACACTCCTTCGCAAAGTTAATAATTTTGTCTTGACCGTGCAACTGACTCAAATGCTCGGATAAGGCTTCTTGCATCGCACTCATTTTCATCGACATCTGAAAATTGGAAGTGAAAATGGATTATAAGCAGACCCAATAATATCATTCAAGGAGGAAAGAGAGGTGCTGAGCTGGAATTCATTCAACTTTTTAAGCTTATGGTAGGCCAGCGTATGTTAGGGTAAACTTAAAAGTCAAAATATATCCGAATTGGACCGTAAATACTTATGCTTGGATGGTACCCAGTTAACTGGAAGCACTAAAGAAATGGCGAGTTCAAGATGAAGCGACACTCAGTTAAACACGGTCAAAGATAGATTTCATAATCGCTCATACTTATTCGTTCGAATTATATGTTCGAGAACAAAGACCGTTTAAAAAGTGAAAATTTATAAAAAAAATCAATTCGGCCTTTAAAAAACGCTAGGAAAGGACGTTTTAGGAGTTTTGTGGCGCAGTGGTAAATCGTTTGGTGTCGCTGTGTCTATGTCTTCGGTTTCGAATCCGCCTAGCAACGACACTTTGTGTTTTTGTCTCTTTTAGGGACCAACTTAGCGAGAAATATGATTTTAAGTTTAAAAGTACATTTTATCTAATAAAATATCAAGAAATCACAATTTTTAAAAGCGCAAAACTTTTTTGTCACAGATTCACTTTTGTCGCAGATTTCAAATGTCACAGATTCACTTTTGTCGCAGATTTCAAATGTCACAGATTCACGGCTGTATTGGTTTTCGGCATTAGCAGTTTAGAAAAACGCGAGTTTCAAAAATTTCCGTTTTCGCCATTTGCCGCTTTCGGCAAATTCGCTTTTCAAGAGCTTTTTTGGAATTTTCCGTTTTCTGCAAGATGAGTTTGGGAATTTGATTTTTTTGGAGAAATGAGTTTTGAAATTTGAGCTTTTGAAAATGGGTTGGAAGTTCAGGTACCCGAAATTTCGGTTTTTCAGGTATCGGTTCAGTTCAGGTACCAAATTTTCGGATCAGTTCGGTTCCTCGGTTCGGGTACCCGAAAATTTCACCTACAGGCCTACATAACCATCCTACTGATGCTTATATCCACCCTACTGATATACCCACCTACCATACAGGTTAACCTACCCACCCTACTGGCATAGATTGATATCCACTTACCCCAGGGTGGCCATCTAGGGTTTTGTGATTCGGGTGGTGGAAATATCAATTTGGATTCTAATTAACCCAATTTCCTACATGATTTCATGTCAGAATTAGTGGTTTGTTTTTAATTTTGACTATAATTTTCTCAGGCCATTTAGGTGGATATCCCCTTGACCCTAGAGTACCTACCCCAGGTTTTGGGGTTCCAGTGGGTAAAATCGAAATTTCGGTCTTGTCAAACCGGATTTGACACAGGATTTCACGTATCATAGAATGATAAATTTTTGAATTTAAATAATTCGTAATTTTCAGATCATCCGGGTGGATGTCCATCTACCCTTGGGCGCCTACCCCGAGTTTTGGGATTTGGGTAAGAAATCAAAATTTTGGTTTTGTCAAACCATATTTGCCACAAGTTTTCAAATCAAAAAAATTGCCTTGTTTTTAACTTTTGGCTATTTTTTTCAGGTCATCCACGTGGATATCCATCTTTGATAGAGTGGCTGATAGTGAATAGAATGGACAGACTTGAAAAAGTTGACTTGAACTTGAAAGTTCTGAAAAAGTGAAACTAAACTGGACAAAATCAACCTAGTAAAGGATATCATGGTCACGCTACTTAGTGGTTATCAAAGCTACAGTGTATTTTTGATAACTACAGTGTAGTTTGAAAACTACAACAATACAGTGCAGTTTTTAGTTACAGTGTAGTTTTCAAACTCACATAGAGGAATTCTGATCCGTAGCAAAGCAGATGAAGTGCTGGAAGAAACTATTGAAATAAGTTATTAAAGTCCGAAGTCAAGGAGCTCAGCAAAGCAACTCGCAGAACTCTTATGGCTCCTAGCAATACAAGATGGGTTTCTTACATCTTGGTAATTGAAAGTTTTCTTGGAGTAAAGCAGGCTGCAGCAGCAATATCCAGTGTTGTCAAAAGTCATAAGCATAAAATCCAACTCTTTACGCGCAGCTGATTGCGCACATTTCAAATTGCGCACCCACTTTTCTTGATTTAACTGCACTTTTCCCCTCTTTACCCACTGCGCTATGAAATTTGGAGAAAACTCATACAAAATTCATGCAGCTTTCCACTCTCATTTTCATTTTTATAAATACCTTGAGATATCAAGTTTTTGAATTTTCTATAATAAGTAAAAGCAGAAGAATAGAATGGGAAAATTTCGCCTAAAGTTTCTTCAATTTTCACATCTTGATTCGTGGCAATATTTTGTTGAACTGGAAATGAATCTGCTACTTGTACAATTTGATGATTGGTCAATAATTCATTCAACTGTTTAATATTCAATTTTTGTATTTTACGATAAGTCAGAATATTCAAAGCTTTCACTAATTTACGTAGCTCGTTAACTTTCTGATATCCGCTCATTTTTTATTTCGATATTTACCTGGTGAAAAAATTCCATAAAAATTTTCAACTGAAAATTTTGGCGTTACGCCGCACAACTTGAACGAATCGGTGATAAGCTTCTTTGAAAGGCTGTTCCAGGCTTCGACGATCCACTCGAGGTTCAGCGATTCGTTTTTACTTGTTCTTTTCCAAGTCGTCTTCGGCAATATCTGTCAATGTGCAGTCAATGAGATACAGCAACATACTGAGACTCACGAAGATTTGTTCCCTGCTTCACCCAAAAAATGAAAAATTTTTTTTTCGAATTTCAAATTTTTTCATATTGATATCATAATAGCATCATAAATATAGTGTATTGAATTTTTTTCAGATTTTTATCTTTATTTAAAAATTTTTTATAGCATTTTAAAAATTTGTCATGGCTTGAAAATTATGAATTTCAAGTAAGAAAGTTTTCAAATAATTTTTTTCATTCTTATATTTATTTAATTTAACCATATAAACCAAAAAATAAATAAAAAAAATTTCGAAAAAATTTTTTTTCAAAATTTTTTGAAATTTGCATAAATTTTGATACTCATGCCCATATCTCAGCTAATACTAAACGGATTTCTTTGAAATTTTAAATTTGACAAGAGATGAAAAAGGTTGTCTGTAAAAAATTTTATTTCTCATTCTGATTACTTTTTTATTATTAATTTTCCCCATTGGTATTGAATTAATCCACTTTGTTGCAGGCATGGAACAACTTGGCCGCCTGCTATGTGAAGCTCAACCAGAGGAAGAAGGCTCAGGATGTTCTCATGGTAAAATTATTTTATAGGCTAGACTTGTAATAAGTAATCACTTTTCAGGAGTGCCTGAAGCTGAGTTACGAAAATTTCAGTGTTTGGGAGGTATGACTAGGACTTTCCTGAAGTAGTGTAGTCAATAAGTATTTCGTTTTCAGAGTGTCATGCTCGTTTCTGTAGACCTTAAGGATATTCCTCAAGCCTTGGCAGCCATAAGCAAAATGCTTGAATTGGATTCCAACAAATCTATTGATCAGCTAGCACTGAAAGTTATCTCACAAATGGTTATGGTAAGCGATGAAGAAGGCGTGGTCCATTGGCGAAAACAGCTCGCGGGAATTTTGGAGCATCTGTCTTCTCATCAGAATTTGGATTCTGAGGCAATTCCTTCGTTTATTCTGCCAAATGTTAACCATTTTATCTACAGTTGGTGCAATTGTATGCTGAGCTGGTAAAACCGTCTGCGGAGTCTATCGGGTCGAACTCCTGGTCTACATACCGTCAAAAGTTAGAGGAAGCCCTCCAGAAATCAGCTACCGAGTTGGCCACAAAGTTAATCTATGAATCTGCGTTAGGATTACCGAAAACTACGGTTGACAATTCCACTTCGATGCACGCATCGGAAGGAAAACGCATTTGCAGTGAGTTTTTTTAATCTCTTGTCAATCAAAAGCTCCTATTCTTGGCTGACACTAATTTGATTTGCAGATTTCAGCGGCAATTATTTTTTAAACATCGATTTTCTAATTGCTTCCATGCTGTCAACTGAATAATCTACAGTTTGTGGCTGTATTTGCTTGTTTATATTACTTGTAGAGAACCTATTAATGCTGCCACCGGAAATTTTTATGGAAATTTTTCTTTTTGGAGACTTAGCACTTTGCAAAACTCTCCTGACTACAACTTTCGCAATTTCAAGAATCTTGATTGTGCACATCAAACCTAAACTAGAAATGTTGGAAGTGAAGGTGCTTTACTCAACTCCCTACTGATATTTGCCAACTTTTCTATTCTTTTATTATTTTAATTAAATTCCTGTTCTTTTTAGTTGGAAGATTTGCAAGTTGCGTTGGATGAGCTAAAAAGAGCTGGCGGTAAAATGGCTACTGTGAATTACGGTGGTGAACTTGATTTACTTGCTCGTCATGAGACTTTCATACAAGAAACTCAGCAGCGATTGGACGTGGAGGTGCGCAAATTGAATGAGAAGAAGGTGTCATTGATGAATAGCATAAGGAAAAAGACCGCGCAATTTAAACAGTTGGTAAGTGAATTACAGGTTCTGTCTTGTAACTTAGTTTACTAATCTTGTGATTACAGAAACCGCTTTCTCTCCCGACTACAGGCGTATGTTTTTTCAAATTTCTAACTTCTTTATCTCTGTCCTTCTAGTCTGGCCAGAAGTTTCCTCTTGTGAAGGGTATTCAGCCGGCAAGATATAATAGACTGCAAATGGGGGCATCAACTTCAAGCACGTAAGTTTTCAGATTAACTGGGGCTTGCATTCTTGAGAATTTTACATGTTTTAGACCTCCTAAGCCGGGACCATTTCAAAGAGCTGGACAGGAATCGGTAAAACCTAGTATCAAAAAGCTGGACTTATCTATTGGAAATGCTGTGTGGAAGACCAAGTCTAAGAAAGAGAGCGAAGAAAAACCTGACTGGAACTAAGTAAAATTTCGTGTTTGTTCTTGTTACGTTCACAAAATAAAAAGATCTCTGATGAAGTTCGTGTGTGTTACATCGTGGGTAGATTTGAGAATAGGGTTGTTGTAATTTTAGGTTTCTGGGGGGTTTTTAGATTTTTCTCTTTATTGGTGACCCCGTGTGGGTGGATTGGGTGGTCTCAGAATCAAGTGCTCCAAAATGGCTGTATGTGAAGACACTCGTCAAAATTAGGGTTGCGAAAAAAATATTTTGTGGAATATGAAAAAAGTATTTTTTGTGGCACATTACAACCTTTTAGTAATGACCCGTTTTCATGTTTTCATTTATGTGGCATATTTCAGCTTTTCGTATAACAAATCATATTATGCTTAAAAATTCAAGAGTTACTATATAGCGGGAGTTTGAAATTCAAACCAAATTAAGGAAGATTCCACTCTTTTTATACGACATGGCTTTTTCTCTTGGCTACTTGCTGGTGCAAAAAAATTAAAACTAAAAATTGAAACACCGAGAACAAGAAGTTTTAAAATATGTGACGGGAAAATCGTTGATTTTGACGGATATTTTCGATTTGAGCCTGAAAAATTTCAAAAGTTATGTCATAAATGGTCAAGAATTGATTGTCGTTAAAAATCGGAGACTTTTGAACAAAATCTTTGAGATTTTTTGGAAAAGATCGACTGATCGTATTTTTGTAGTCTAACACTCGACACTAATTTTTTTCACCGATATCACTATCATATCACCTGGAAAAATTTCCAATGCTATCACATCACTATCATATCATACGAAAACTTTTGAGACGACATCATATCACTATCGTATCATTCGAAAAATTTCAACCATATCATATCACTATCATATCATGCGCAAAAAACGACATCATGTAAATCCTAGTTCCCTATAGATGCCATTTACCGACATTTACTCTAATAACGAACTTGTGACTTCAAGGACTTTTTTGCTATGTGAAACGGTCTGACGGAAAACGTTACCTACTGCGCCATGCAGACACGTTTAAAAATCCACTTTCTTGGGCGTTTTGGAAGGCCGTGGGTATGTCTGAGCATTGGTGTGAAATCATTTTTTATGTAAAACTCAATAAAACGATTAGTTTAAAGCATTGATTGGTTAAAACTCATTTGTTTACATTTATTAAATAATTCACTCGATTTGCTGGTTCTTCACTGATGTTGTGGATTGATAGGAGCTGAAAATTTAATTTTTATTTGATTAACAAAGAAACCACGCAAATTAAGTTTTCACCAACAAGGAAAACTCTCGACCTGTTGGGTTGGTCCATCAGTTTGCTGGTTATACAGGGTGACACAGAAAAGTCACATTTTTGAAAAATTTGAAAATTTTGAAAATCCCTTGCCCCATCGATTTTTCCAGGAAAATCGATGACAGTAATTGAGCTACCTGGGAGCTCTCTGATTCAAAATTCCTATAAAAAACTTAGAGATTACTTACAAGGGAACCGATCAAACTGTACGATTCGATTCGAAAATTCTGACAATGCCATCTTGTAGAGCACAGTCGATTTACTATACAAAAGTTCAATATTTTTTGCTAACAGATAGAAAAAATCGAATCTGGGGACTGGAGAAACATGTCAAAATAGACCGAAATCGCCTTGGTCCCCCGGTGGATTTTCGAAAACATATTATCTGCAGTCAAGCTTCTATATAGTGACACCACAAAGGTTCCATCCCCACTTGGCTTCGACACAATTTTTTAACATATGGGCTTGAAATAGTGTCGGAACCAGCTAGGGATCGAAGTTTCGAGTGTGTCACCATATCAAGGGTAGATTATGAGCAAATATGTTTTTAAGAATCCACAGGGGAGACCAAGGCAGTTTGCGCCTCGATATTTCTCGAGTCTCCAGATTCGATTTTTTCTGTCTGTTAGCAAAAAAATATCAAAATTTTATACAGTAAATCGACTTTACTCTACAAGATGGCATTGTCAGAATTTTCGAATCGTACAGTTCGATCGGTTCCCTTGTAAGTAATCTCTAAGTTTTTTTATAGGAATTTCGAATCAGAGAGCTCCGAGATAGCTCTTTTGACCGTTTTTTTGCTTTTTACTGTTTGTTTGTGGGTTGTTTGCTCGTTGATTGCTGTTATTCGTGCTTTTTAGGTAATGCCTGTTATCAAAAAGCAAGATCTTCGTGCTGCCTTCGTTCATCTGCGCTAAAGCGGAGCCTCTATCAGGCCTGCATCGATGCTCAAGAAAGACATTTTGAATAATCACTTATACTTTGTTGTTGCATTGTCAGTCGTTGTTGGGATAAAGCAGAATAAATGTAGTGCATGTGTCTGAATTGTCAATTAATTAAAACCCAAGGGCAAGGGGCTACCTACACAAATTTTTTAAAATTTTGCAGGTTTTTTTGGACCACCCTGTACATATGAGCAAAATTTTTCGTTTATGGCCATATAAAATCAAAAATTTATCTGCACTAGCGTATGGATTACCGACACTTTCTTACCTTAGTTACCTTTTCCGTGTGTATTTTTCCACGAAAATCATGCGCATAGCGCCATTCCTGGGATCGACCACAAAAAATTCGATTTTCGTATGCCTTGGTCCTCCAAGCTGATTCCAAATAGCTTTTTGAAAAATTAGCTTGGGGGCCAAAGCATCCGAAAATCGAAATTTTCGTGTTCGATCCCAGGAATGGCTATACGCATGATTTTTGTATTCAGCGCACCAAAAACATGGAAAAACGATAAAAAAATGAAAATTTGATGATTTAACATTTTGCAGTTTGGGCGGTTCCCTTGTTAGTTCCCAATGTTTTTGCGCCAAAAATTTTGCGTTTTTTGCCCCACACACTCTGGCCGATCCCTGCTTGATACTCAAAATGTAAAAACATGGAAGACCAATGCAAAAGTGTCCTACTGTAGTATAAGGCCAAAATGCTATTTGAATTTTGAACCGAAAAAATGTATTTTGCTTGTTTACAATTTTTTTGTCAATTGGTTAAAGCATCAAAAAATTATTTTTTGTGACTTGTTATCTATTTAGAAAAAATATAGTTTGCGTGGTTTCCTAATAAATTGAACAAAAACTACCGGTATATGCTTCTGCAGTCTGTGGTCGATTGCTGAAAAAAACATGTAGGATTGTAATTATCACAAGTTATTTCTAAGTCTTATTTTCAAGAAAGTAAATTTGTTTCTAGTCTGTTACACCCGTGCATTACCGTATAACCTCTAATAATCACCCCCCTCTAATAATAACCCCCTGACTTTGTAGACCTATATCTCAGCCTAAACTGAATATTTTACAAATCTTTTTTTTTGCGTTTTCTTAACTGCCATGAGCTCTACCGGTTCCGGTTTTTCGATTTTGGATTTTCACCCGAAAATCTTGAGATCGACCCAAAATTTTTCCGATTTTGGGAGGGTTGAAAAATAATCCCCCCGGGGGGATTAAAAGAGGTTATACGGTATTGGATAAAATGTCTTTGCTCCACTCAAACTGTATGACCCGATTCAAAACTTGTAACAGCGTTGACGTGACCCCCAAATAATCCTAATTCCTTCCAAGACAAAAAGGTTGCAGTTTCGAATCCACCTCCCCCAGGGTGGTTAACATGCCACCTTCAGGTGGCATGTTAACCCCCGAAGGGGGCGCAGGGGGCTTGGTTGCTTGGGGTTGAGATGCGCACACCCACATACCTTAGACGCAAATCACACGAAAGTGACTCTGGATGCATGAAAAAAGTATGCATACCAGAGTTTCTCTATGCGGTAGGCCCCAGTCAACAAAACTATGTTCAACATTTTCTTGTTCGTGGGCCTTGTGTGATTAGTGACCCCCTTTTATTCCCTTCCCCATTCTATACAGCCCATATTCCCTTTAAAAATTCAAAACGCGCCAATTTAAATTATGAAGTTTCGACTAACCTCCCCTGTGTGATCGAAAATTTTTTTTGCTCAGTATTAAAAAAACAGCCGGCTTTCTCATGAAATCGGGGTCGAGAAACACGAATATGATGTTATCTCCTTCATCCGAGCACTTTGCGGAGGGGGTGGCAGTTTTGATGGAGGTTAGTGGTGGAGTATTCTGAACTCAAGCCGACAAAAATTGAAGTAGAGGTGTGGGGGCGGGTTGGTTATTTGAGGTTTTATCGCGAAGAGCGCTATGTCAGAATTTCTGAATCCAATCGTACAGTTTGATATGTTAACTTGTCAGTCCACCCCCCAGTCAATTTTAGAACAGATTGACTGAGTGGGTACGGCTTGAAGTTTCATAACAATCATTCTATCTAGTTTTCGACTAACAACTTGTTTATTACGGTGTAGAAAATCGGTTAGTCAGCAGGAAAAAAGCATGGAATATGAACTTGTTTGAAATTGTGCCATCTTACACAATCAATTTTCTTTAAATAGTCACAATTACAGGTTGACTGACTACTTTTTAAGAAAAAACAAAAAAGTAGAAGTTGCCTTACTCTAAAGGGTCACGTTTGTTGCCAAACTTAGCTCCGTCATCCATGTTTAGGCGCCAGCGCCCAGTCCAAACCCTACACCCTTCGGGCCATATTTTCGTCCGTGACTGTTAATTAAACAAACGTATTAGTTGAGTTACGAAAAATAGGAAAAGTGGTTATTACCAGTGTTTGCAGTATAGAGCGTTTTCTAAAAAGAAGAAGTTTTTTTAAGAAAGTTTTCCACCTCATTCGGTTTGAGGCACCACCAATTTTTCACTATATACAGGGTGATCATACTTTTCTTCCCGTATTTCTTTTCCGCATAACTTTTTCCGTGCTCGATAAGCAGCCCAATAAGCATGCTTTTGAACTTGAAACCCCTAAATTTTCAGATTTTTGGGAGTTTGAAAAATAAACGCCCATGGGCGCTTAATCTTATATAGTATTTGGTATGTGTGGGTGGGTGGGTGGTTGGGTAACGCTTTTTTACTTCGAAGGCCAGAACGGGTCGTAGATAGCGAAATCACTTTTGTCGCTAATACCATCGTGTTCCCAGAATGTCAGCTTTCGTTTAAAAAAAACAGGCGAAAAATGAGTTCTAATAGGGGATATATCTATTTTTATGAATGAAGTCATAGCCCCTCATTGAAATTTCGAAATACTATAGAGGCGCCGATAGGCGCCTGTGGTCCCTTGTAAAAAATATACGGTAACTTCGTTTTCCGAAACAATAGCACATTCAAAAAAATGTGCGGAAAATTATCGGAATAAAAAAAGCGTCCCGCGCGCATTCAAACGTGTGAAATTCTCGTTGCCGACAACGGCTATGGTCCTTTAAAGACGGCTACGTATTTGGTTCATTTCTTTTATGATCTGTTCACTTAAAGCGGCTATTGAGCTGAAGGCTGATCCGTGAAAACCCGACTTTTTACGTGACCCCAAAATGGACAATTTTTTTCAAATCAGCTATAGCTAGGCTCATACAATTCAAAACTAGAAGGCGCCGCTGCACCGATGGCGCATCACCCGCCTTAAAAAAATTCTGACTGATAAGTTAACTGAAAATGTTGGTGTCGCTTCGCGGCACTTTGTTGGCGCCGAACTTTAAATGTTGTTCAGATGTGTCCTTGCTGTTCGGGTACTCGGTGGTTGTTCGGGTGTATCCTTGTGGTTCGGGTATCCGCTGGTGGTTTGGATGAGTCGACGTGACCCAGGCACCTAACTTGCGTAAACTTGAGGTTATGTAGGCTTATCTCTGATCACTTACAGGAACCTTCCGAACTGTGATTTCGCTCACAAATATTCTGGCTATGCCATCTTGTGGCATAGTCGATTTAGTTATGGAAGTGAAGTCTGTTTGGGCTGTGAGACTCACCACTTTTCTCACTCAGCCCAAACAGACTTCACCCTAACTAAATCGACTATGTTTACAAATGGCATAGCTGTCGAAATTCGAATCCTTGACTTCGGGTAATGCTAAGGGTGCTATGTGTAAATTCACTATTTTTAACTAAACTTTTAGTACACAATATCCAACTTTACATAGCCACCCTCAAGATTACCCGGAGCATTACGCTACTGAGACTGAAGGTATAAGCCGACATAACCCTCAACTTTACGCAAGTGAGAAAACACGCATACCACGCCGGGACCATTTAAGCCCATCAAACTTGTGAATCGTCTAAAAGGTCTAAAAGTGAGTGTTTCAGAACAGGGAAAGCAGTGCAATAGTGTATGTCAGAATACTCAGCGTTTTTAAACAAAATGGTAACTCTAGAGCTTTTCGAATGGATGGTCGATCAAAAAATTAATAGCACGGAAAAAAAAGTTATGCGGAAAAGAAATACGGGAAAAAAGTTTGATCGCCCTGAATTTTTTTTAATTTTTATATGTTGATTAGGATAATTTGAGTGATTTCTATAATTTTTATTAGCAATTACAATTAAAAATCCTGATTAAAAAATTATTGTAAAAAAAGGTGGCAAAAAATCAGAGCGCACCCCCATCTAACCCCACCCCGCCCACCCCTAAACAAAATAAAGTCCAAGTTCTTTGAGAAAAAAATAGTTTTGAGCAACCACCTTCCGTGTCTTCATGTGGGCAGCAGGTGGTGGAGTCAAGGAGTTTGTTGCACAAATCTGCAATGTTCAAAACGTGTATTAGTGAAACTGACAAAGCCCCACTAATAAAGCCGCAAATAGTAGCAGGGTGGCGTATGTAATTGTTTTACAGGCAACTTGTGTGACTAGACTTTTCTTGGATTCGTGGCGCAATGGTTAAGGGAGTATGCTCACCTGTTCACATTTTGTCCCAGCCAATTCAAAAAAGTTACCTAATCATTCAACTTATGTACGGATTTTTCAACTTGGCACTTTCGAAATTAACACAATTTCAACCCCTCCTACCCCTCATATTTGGTCACCCACACTACCCGCACTGCTGGTATAATTAATTCTTCTCGTACCTACCCAAGGGCTCTAGCTCATTTGGTCCACAGTCAATTGGTCCACAGTCAATTGGTCTACAGTCAATTGGTCTACAGTCAATTGGTCTACAGGTCAATTGGTCCACAGTCAATTGGTCTACAGGTCAATTGGTCCACAGTCAATTGGTCTACAGGTCAATTGGTCTACAGTCAATTGGTCTACAGGTCAATTGGTCCACAGTCAATTGGTCTACAGGTCAATTGGTCCACAGTCAATTGGTCTACAGGTCAATTGGTCCACAGTCAATTGGTCTACAGGTCAATTGGTCCACAGTCAATTGGTCTACAGTCAATTGGTCTACAGGTCAATTGGTCCACAGTCAATTGGTCTACAGGTCAATTGGTCCACAGTAATTGGTCTACAGGTCAATTGGTCCACAGTCAATTGGTCTACAGGTCAATTGGTCCACAGTCAATTGGTCTACAGGTCAATTGGTCCACAATCAATTGGTCTACAGTCAATTGGTCTACAGGTCAATTGGTCCACAGTCAATTGGTCTACAGGTCAATTGGTCCACAGTCAATTGGTCTACAGTCAATTGGTCTACAGTCAATTGGTCTACAGGTCAATTGGTCCACAGTCAATTGGTCTACAGGTCAATTGGTCCACAGTCAATTGGTCTACAGGTCAATTGGTCCACAGTCAATTGGTCTACAGGTCAATTGGTCCACAGTCAATTGGTCCACAGTCAATTGGTCTACAGGTCAATTGGTCCACAGTCAATTGGTCCACAGTCAATTGGTCTACAGGTCAATTGGTCCACAGTCATTGGTCTACAGGTCAATTGGTCCACAGTCAATTGGTCTACAGGTCAATTGGTCCACAGTCAATTGGTCTACAGGTCAATTGGTCCACAGTCAATTGGTCACAGGTCAATTGGTCCACAGTCAATTGGTCTACAGGTCAATTGGTCCAGTCAATTGGTCTACAGGTCAATTGGTCCACAGTCAATTGGTCTACAGGTCAATTGGTCCACAGTCAATTGGTCTACAGTCAATTGGTCTACAGGTCATTGGTCCACAGTCATTGGTCTACAGGTCAATTGGTCCACAGTCAATTGGTCTACAGTCAATTGGTCTACAGTCAATTGGTCTACAGGTCAATTGGTCCACAGTCAATTGGTCTACAGGTCAATTGGTCCACAGTCAATTGGTCTACAGGTCAATTGGTCCACAGTCAATTGGTCTACAGTCAATTGGTCCACAGGTCAATTGGTCCACAGTCAATTTATCCACAGTCAATTGGTCTACAGGTCAATTGGTCCACAGTCAATTGGTCCACAGTCAATTGGTCTACAGGTCAATTGGTCCACAAAATTTTTATCACCACCAAATGCCGAACAAATCATAATATTCAACCCAAAATCATGTGCTGGAAATGGTTTGTTAAAAAGGCATGCCCACGCTAATAAAAGGTTGTGCCTGGGAATTCAAAAATTTTCTCATTGAACTTGTGTACGGATTTTTCAACTTGGTTTCTAACAAAACTATACCTAAAATTAAATTCTAGGCCTTGTTTTGTTGGAAACCAAGTTGAAAAATTCTTACAGAACTTCAATGATTAGGAAAATTTTTTGAATTGGCGGGGACAGAATTTGAAACAGGTGAGCAACTTTGAAAATGTTAGTGACAGAAAAAGCACACAAAGGAGTCAAAATTTTCAGCAACAATAAATTAGTCAAAAAAAAAACTAAAGCTTACGTCATTTCCACCTGTGTGTTGCCAAATCGCTCTCCAGTGTCCATAGTCAGGGCTCCTTTAGTTTAAAAAGCAAAATGTAGAGCAGTACAAATAAGCTGAACAAAGAAACTGTCTGAACCAGGGTTGCTTAATTTATCGGACAGAAAAGAAGTTGGAAAGTTTTCCGGTAAGTTTTGGAAAACTTTCCAGTCAAAGGTTGAAATTATAAAGGACTTTGGCACACTTAGGCCCCACCCCACCCAGCCAAAATTTGCCTTGGTCCCCCCTGTTGATTTTTTGATAAAAATTGACTGGGTGGGGTAGGGTTGAATTTAGACAGGACTTTGTAGATTTTCTGGAAAACTTTCCGGAAACTTTTCCAGAAGAGTTAACTATTTAGCAATCATGGAATATACCTTGTTCCCGCCTTTTCGAATTTAAATTACTGTGTACCCAGGGTTAAGTGGACAAAAAATCAGCATATATGATGGCTGATTTACCGGGCAGGAGTAGTGTGCCAAATAACTTTGGGCCAAAATCAATTTGAGCCAAGATCATTTGCAATCTCTATATAGTATTTGGCATGTGTCCGTCCTACTTTTTAATGGACATTTTGACCACATTCAGGCCATTTTCTTATTTTTCCGATTATTTTCGGCAATGTCTCGACGGAACCCCAAACTTCAGACAATTCAGCGTCTTATGCCGAGACCCAGGAAAATGTCTTCGAAAAGAAAACTTTTGTGGTCCCTCAAAATTGGAGTTGGAGGATTTTGGGTAGGCCTGAGGATGGTTTTCTGCTTCCAACGATGGCCATTTTTGCGATGTCTCGAAAAGAACGTAGACGTAGATAGACGCGTAGTTTTTCACGATGAATGCACTATCGAAATTTCGAATACTATAGAGGCGCCGATAGGCGCCTGTGTCTTGTTTGCAATATTCGGCAAATATTTACCGAATATTGCAATTTTATTTGGCCCAAATTGAATTGTCGCAGAGTGATTTGGCCCACATTACTCCTACCGATTTATCAAGCCAAAATTTTTTAAATTGCATTTTGCAGTCGAACCTGTCTATAACATAACTCTATATAACATAAAAGTCTATATAGCATAACTCAAAGATCAGTTTGGTTGGTCTGATTGAAATGAGACCAAAGTGAACCTCTATATAACATAACTTTTACCTCTATATAGCATAAAACTCTGTATAACATAAGGTTTTTCCTGGCCGCACTCGAAAAATACCCCTCTATATAACATAAATCGCTTAAATTTCTCAAAATCTCAGATTTGTTTTGTCTAGATAAGAAATTTGTTTACATTCAGGTAGTCATGTGGTGAGATGAGGAGGACGACTTCCAACAACAGCCCCAGCCAATAGGGACTTAGAGTTGAGAGCTGTCCTTTCCCCGCCCTCCAAGTATAAAAGAGGGGAAAGGAGGACAAAGGGGGTTCTTCCTGGGCCTGAGGACAAGGACGGCGGGCCTTCTTTTATATTGTGTCCCGGCTCCTAAACCCAGGGACCCAAGTTAAGGTATTCGACCTTAGGCCGGGTTGGTCGACCGGCCAGGGAGCCGGCCTACCAACCCGCCCTAAACATGTATAGTCCCGGGGATAGGTACTAGGATAGAAATGTGTGTTTTTCGCGCCGTTTATACTATTATTTATCTATGTCAATAAACAGTGCATGTGGAGTCCCCGGGTTGTGTCTTTTTCATTAGTGGGCCTAGGTCAAGTCATGAATCAAAAATTATCATTTTCTTTAGTGTTTCTCGTTTGTGATGCGTAATTATATTTTTGGAATGGTTACTCTATATAACATAACCTCTATATAACATAACGTTTTTGGTGGTCCCTTGAATTATGTTATATAGAGGTTCGACTGTATCATGTTTTTAAGCGGAGTATTCTGCCAAAATTCTGTCCTCCGGGTTGCTAAGTCACTCAAATTTAATGCTTATTCGAACTGTAAAAACACAATTTTTTGGTTATTGATAATTTCTGAGTACAGACCGTTTTAAAAAAGCATAGATTTGTCAAATTTTCAAAATCGGTTTTATCTTTTTAGCGTATAAAATTACTTATGAGACGTTTAAACACTATTCACAGTTAATTAAAAAAGGCCGCCCCCCTCCAAGTACATAAGTGCCTGACTGTATTCTGCAAAATTGCTCAAATAAAATTGTCAAATTCAGGTTAGGACAGTTTCCTTGTAAAATAAAAGCAGTGTGAATGACATACCAGCACCAATTCCAAATCCAATGCCTATCAAAAATTATTGACACATAAAATTTCTTGTTTGGATTAGTCTCACCTTTTGGCCCATATTTTCTGCCATGACTTAAACAAAAAGCGGTTAAATCAAGCAAAATAGCCATCAGTTTTACCACTGCTTGCAGTAAAGCTCAGCTTGGTGTTCACAACAATTAGTGCTGTCTAACAGTTTGTTACACATAGCTGCAAGCACACAATACTGGTTTATGAGACATGCACAACACTTTTAAAAGCAAGCAGAAACAAAAAATTGGGCGCTAGTATAGAATACCCCCCCCAATCAGACCTTCTAAAAATTGTTGAAACTACCCTTTGGAACAACAAGTTTAGGCTTAGCCCTTAGGCTTAGGGGTAGGCCAGCGTATGGAAGTTGTGACTAATAAGTGTTTTACGCACTTTTTCTGGGGTCTGGAACATATATTTGGGTGCTCTTTACTTAGGCTTAGGGGTAGGCCAGCGTATGGAAGTTGTGACTAATAAGTGTTTTACGCACTTTTTCTGGGGTCTGCAACATATATTTGGGTGCTCTTTACTTAGGCTTAGGGGTAGGCCAGCGTATGGAAGTTGTGACTAATAAGTGTTTTACGCACTTTTCTGGGGTCTGGAACATATATTTGGGTGCTCTTTACTTAGGCTTAGGGGTAGGCCAGCGTATGGAAGTTGTGACTAATAAGTGTTTTACGCACTTTTTCTGGGGTCTGGAACATATATTTGGGTGCTCTTTACTTAGGCTTAGGGGTAGGCCAGCGTATGGAAGTTGTGACTAATAAGTGTTTTACGCACTTTTTCTGGGGTCTGGAACATATATTTGGGTGCTCTTTACTTAGGCTTAGGGTAGCCAGCGCATGGAAGTTGTGACTAATAAGTGTTTTACACTTTTTCTGGGGTCTGCAACATATATTTGGGTGCTCTTTACTTAGGCTTAGGGGTAGGCCAGCGTATGGAAGTTGTGACTAATAAGTGTTTTACGCACTTTTTCTGGGGTCTGCAACATATTTGGGTGCTCTTACTTAGGCTTAGGGTAGGCCAGCGTATGGAAGTTGTGACTAATAAGTGTTTTACGCACTTTTTCTGGGGTCTGCAACATATATTTGGGTGCTCTTTACTTAGGCTTTAGGCCAGCGTATGGAAGTTGTGACTAATAAGTGTTTTACGCACTTTTTCTGGGGTCTGCAACATATATTTGGGTGCTCTTTACTTAGGCTTAGGGGTAGGCCAGCGTATGGAAGTTGTGACTAATAAGTGTTTTACGCACTTTTTCTGGGGTCTGCAACATATATTTGGGTGCTCTTTACTTAGGCTTAGGGTAGGCCAGCGTATGGAAGTTGTGACTAATAAGTGTTTTACGCACTTTTTCTGGGGTCTGCAACATATATTTGGGTGCTCTTTACTTAGGCTTAGGGGTAGGCCAGCGTATGGAAGTTGTGACTAATAAGTGTTTACGCACTTTTTCTGGGGTCTGCAACATATATGTGGGTGCTCTTTAGCTTAGGGTAGGCCAGCGTATGGAAGTTGTGACTAATAAGTGTTTTACGCACTTTTTCTGGGGTCTGCAACATATATTTGGGTGCTCTTTACTTAGGCTTAGGGGTAGGCCTGGAAGTTGTGACTAATAAGTGTTTTACGCACTTTTTCTGGGGTCTGCAACATATATTTGGGTGCTCTTTACTTAGGCTTAGGGTAGGCCAGCGTATGGAAGTTGTGACTAATAAGTGTTTTACGCACTTTTCTGGGGTCTGCAACATATATTTGGGTGCTCTTTACTTAGGCTTAGGGTAGGCCAGCGTATGGAAGTTGTGACTAATAAGTGTTTTACGCTCTTTTTCTGGGGTCTGCAACATATATTTGGGTGCTCTTTACTTAGGCTTAGGGGTAGGCCAGCGTATGGAAGTTGTGACTAATAAGTGTTTTACGCTCTTTTTCTGGGGTCTGCAACATATATTTGGGTGCTCTTTACTTAGCTTAGGGGTAGGCCAGCGTATGGAAGTTGTGACTAATAAGTGTTTACGCTCTTTTCTGGGGTCTGCAACATATATTTGGGTGCTCTTTACTTAGGCTTAGGGGTAGGCCAGCGTATGGAAGTTGCTACTAATAAGTGTTTTACGCTCTTTTTTCTGTGGTCGGGAACATATATTTGGGTGCTTTTGACTTAAGTTTTAGAAGACATAAGTTTTGGGGGAGGGGGTTGTTGGTATTCTATACTGGGGTTAAAAATTGCAATTGCCGCATTCTCCCCAGAAATAATTTTTTACGGTACAGTGAAACCGGTATCGTTATCCGGTAGCTTTTGGGACCGCTTTTAGGGTACAGTCGACGCTCGATATAACATAACTCGATATAACAGAATTTTTTTGGATCCACTAGATTAAGTTATACAGAACCCCGAATAACACAACCTCGATACAACATAATTTCGCTGTAACATAATTTTTAGCCGGTCCCTTGAGTTATGTTATATCGAGCGTCGACTGTATTAAGATTATTTAAACACAGAGGATTAAAAGTGCCGCAAAGTCGGATAACCGGGGTTTTACCGTATGACGAAAATTCCGAAAGAGATAATTGGATCAAATTGAATTGTTGCCCCTAAAGTCTGAATTCTTGCCCTTTTTTAATTTTTTCTTTCCCCTTTTTCAAATTTCAAATAAAATAACTGAAATCTTGCCCCTTTTTAATCAAAATCGGGTAAATTGCTCCGATTTGTGGCGTTCGAGCAATTTGCCCGATTTTGATTAAAAAGAGGCACTATTTCAGTCGTTTTATTTGAAATTTGAAAAAGGGGCAAGAAAAAATTAAAAAGGGGCAAAAACTCAGATTTTAGGGGCAACAAAATAGTTACATCCGAGATAATTGTGCGCACAATTCAACCTGATGTCTCCGCTGGCCAAAAAAAACAAAATTCTGACAACGGATTTGTGTTTAACATGGTCGATTTGCATATTAACGCTTTCTTAAATTGAAAATGCTGTCAAATTTCAAATTCCTTTTGAAACAAAAAACATTTTAAAAATGTGTTATTTTAAATTTTGTGGTGGGTTTTGAATTTTTAGAGAACTTTTGTATGCAAATCGATTATGCTAAGCAACCAATTGTGTTTTCGCCCAGCGAGGACGTCAGAATAAATGGCACTGTTGACCTATCCGGGGCCATTTTTCCCTTTGGTCCCCCCTTTGGTTTTTTTTGAAAATTTTGATGTGAAATATTTCCAAAATGTCTCCAGGGTTAGGCCTAGGCTCAATTTGTGTTCACAATGTTCACAAATTTCACATCAAAATTTTCAAAAAAACCAAAGGGGGGACCAAAGGGAAAAATGGCCCCGGATAGGTCAATAGGGCCGAATAAATTTCATCATGCCATTTACGGAGTTAACTTTGCTTAACTGTAAAGTTAACGATACTTACTGCATTTGAAGCAAAATTTGTGCCATTTGTATCCTCCAGCACTCCTGGAAAGGTGGACTTTGAGTCAATCAAACAATATCGATCAATTCGAAAATCGGAGCACTTAAAGTACCGTATTTCCACTAATAGAAGCCGTCCTCGAAAATGGTATTTCTGAAAATTATTCTTCTCCTTTTCGACCGACTTTTTGGTTCTGAGATCCATGCGTGTTGTATGGTAAAATGTAGTCAAGATTCCGAGCTTCATTTTCGGTGTATAACATGAATGGGGATCGAAACCGAAAAATCGGTCAGAAAGGCAAAGTATAATCTTCAAAAATATCATTCTTGGGGAGGGCTTCTATTAGAGGAAATACGGTATACGCCCTCCACTCAATTAAAGTTGGCCCCCTCCAGTAAATCAGCTTGGGGGACCAAAGCAAAAAAAATTATTTTTATTGGGTTGTTCGATAATTATCCAGCGTTTTTTTAACTTTGGCAAAACAATTCATAAACCATTTTTATTAATCAAATCAAACACAATGTTGCGTCTTTGACGCAAGTGATGTCTACAAAATTCTTCACTTTCCCAGCCTGGGGTTTGGTGGCTTATTGGTTAAGGCGATTCCCTGCGGATCCAAAGGGAGTGGGATCAAATATCCCCTCCATTCCCCTTTTTCCAATTCACGAGCTGGTGGCCGTGGCCGCTCGCGACAACAATAACAAATCAACCACAACAACAACTAATCTTCCGGAGGGTACTCTCCATCGAATTCCATTGCCTGTTCCCATTTGTACGGCAGAAGGTTGATTCCACGAGCGAAGAAATCCGGTGTCTTTGAAGCAATCCATTGTCTTATGTCATCAACAATTTCTTGAAGGTTCGCACCCTTTCCGCTTTGTTCTGACGCGTAAGTTCGTGTGGGATCCATCGACAAAGCTTCCAGACCTTTCCAAGTTGCTTCAGATGCAGATAAATGGTGTTGTTGCTCACTTCGAATTGATCGGCAAGTTCTCTTGTGGTCAACCGGTTGTCTTCTTCAATTGCATTTAACAGCAGAGCATCGTCGAATTCAGACTTTCGGCCACGTCCTCCTTCATCCTTTAGGTTTCAATTGCCGGACTTAAAACGAGCAAACCACTCACGGCACGTGCTTTCTCCAATCGTTCCTTCTCCCCACACTGCGTTAATCTTGCGGCAACTTTTCGCAGCACTTTTCCCCTTGTCGAAGTAAAAGAGCATATTAGGGCGGATGACCTCGTGATCGTCGATGCGCATTTCTTATAACAACAAAAACGTCACAAATAAAAATACCAGACATATAAAGGATATATTTCTATTCTTCTTTCATAGTTGCAAAAGATCACATACTTAATGTCACATACTTAATCCACATACACAAGAAAAGTTACAAAAAATAAAGTTTTGTAGGAAATAAAAAAACGCTGGATAATTATCGAACAACCCAATATTTCTACATTTTCAAATCTTAAAAACAAGTCTCGAAAACCAGTATATTTACATTTTTATGCAAAAAATAATTGGTATTGAAAATTTTAAAAAAAATTGCCTTGGTCCCCCAAGCTGATTTACTGGAGGAGATCAACTTTAATTGAGTGGTGGGGGTATACTTTAATTTAGCCCGAAAATCTCATACATTTCTTCTGCCGCGTACACCTTAATTTGCTCTTTCTTTATATTTCAAATAAAGAAACGTGTTGCCTACTGATTTTCCACATTTTGGGCACTTGGGATGAACTGCTGCTTTAAATGGCATAATAAATCAGTGAGGCTGGGCAATAAAAATAAGCTGAAAATTTTTCAAAACAGTTTTAATTTTGGTTTTTACAAAATTTTGAATAAGGGAACGTCCATAAATTATGTCACGCTGACAGGGGGTTGTAGGTTCCCAGCCCAATCTGACAAAAATCTGACAGAGGGGGTGGGGTCTTTTTTCTGACAGGAATGTCAGATTTCACAGCAAATTTTCTTGAATAGTTTAAATCAGTTTTGAAAATTTTGACCTAATTTTTTGTGTATTTGTTTATCTGTTTTGTACGTTATATCCTCCCCCCCGTTCCTGCAGCCACACTTCCTCCTACTCCTGCCAGCAACTCTTTGATTGACGACAACATCACCATCGTAGATGCATTTTCTTATGGGCTTACTGTGATAGTGCTAATATCTGCAGTCTACTTTATGAACCTGAAGCTCCGAAAGTTGGATATCCTTTCGGCCAATGAAATGGTCTCAAGCATCAAAAAAAACAAGGCCTTAGAAAAAGAAGAGGCGAATGAGTGAGTCAAGACCAAGCTAACAGCTTGTTTGTTTGTTATTTGTCAGTAAAGAAAGTTGATCACTCCCTGTTTCACGATAAAAGACGTTAAATTGAGGCTTAACTGCAAAATTTCAAAAAAAAAGAAGAATGCACCGATGGGGAACCGAACCCGCGACGTAAAAAAGAGCCTGAATCTATACCATTGCGCCACACATACCTGTTCAAATCTGTTGTTGGTCTGCTATAGATAGTAGCTCACAAAAATTTCTAATTTTAAAAGCCAATATCTCGGCGCAGTCGCTCCCATAGCCGATTTTGCGAACGGTTTCGTGCCCACCTCGTTCAGGGCTATCTTTTGGTATATAAGGTTTTTTGATAGGCCACGGGGCGGTCGTGCCTTTCCCGTGTTAGATTATTAAACATTATATACAATGTAAAATTTGGAAGTCTAAGGTTGTGTCAGAAAACTGTCAGATTTTAATAGGGGGTGTTTCGGCCCATTCTGACATCTTCTGACAGGGGGTGGGGGATCCCAAAACCGGACTGTCAGTCTGACATAATTTATGGACGTTCCCTAACATTCGACTCTCGGACTTATGACGCCCTAAGCCTAATGGACCACTATTTTTGTACGGCCGTGTTTTAGTTTGTTACATATCTAGGGGTCAGGGTGGGTGTTGAAAGCCGTTTATGTTTGAAAATTTAACATCGGTGGCCCAGTGGATCAGGACGCCCAACTTGCCTTTTTTTAAAGGGCTTTGTCCTTTTTTTTTTCGACGGCTCGCCTTTTTTCTTCAGCTGAGAAAAGGGCAATACGCTCCGGAAATTTTTTCATACTTTTATATTTTTCGAAAACTACAAGTGCCTTTTTTCTTCACTTTTTTTTGAACAAAAGCATTTTTTTGAAGGTCCTTTTTCCAAAATTTTGTTTGGGATACTTGCAGTGGATAACCGTTTTATGGCCCAAAATGGTGTGCAGGTCCGATCCCACCTGGTAGCACAATATTTATTTTGCATTGTTTGATGGCTTGTTCACGTACCAGTTCGGATTTTCGGCTACGTGAACACCCTTCATTTGAACTCGAACTTAAACTAGAACTCGAATTCGAAGTACGTGAACAAGCCATGACCAATTTATCGGTGTAATTGGGGTTGCTGATTCCGAGTATGGCACTAAAAAGTAGAATTACCCCCAATTATTGGTCAACAGGCCAAAATAACTGTCGTGCCAAGTGGATTTTCTAGATCGACTTTAAAAAAAATCAAAATTAGACTACCAAACCAATGAAAGCATATTCTCAACGCGAAAAATAAAAAGAAAATAGTCCAACTAAACAGCAATATTTCCACACATATCTAGTCATATTTTATTGAAAACGACACATTTGTTGCTTTGCTCTCCACTACCACAATAGAATTGTTTGTAAGCAAAAAAAGCTGAAATAGCGATGAGAGAGAGAGGAAAAATTAAAAAAACTGATCAGACAACACAACAGTCGTCCTTAAAGTGTTGAGCTGGTTCGGATCAGGACAACCAGAGATGCACACATATGCGAACCACCTGGAACTCTTCTTTTTCCTGTTTATCCTGCAAAAAAAGATAAGAACTAGAGGAGGGCCCGTCAACAATGCTAGCAAGCTTGCTCACAAAATGTAGAAGCATTTGTGAAGAAAATAAAAATGTGCTTGAGCAATAGGTGGCCTAACTTATTCAAGGAACCATAATTTTTTGATGCTATTTTAAAAAACCATGTCCGTAGGCCATAGCGACTTCGACTTGGAGGAAAATAAATAAGCAGGTTTGGGAAAAAATGCCCAGTTTTTTGTTTTTTGTTTAGTCTTCTCGTATTAGTCGAAAAATACTAAGTACAGTCAAACCTGGGTTATCCGACACCCAAAGGGACCGCCCTTATGGTGTCGGATAAACGAGGTGTCGGTTAAACGAGGTGTTGGATAACTGGGGTGTAGGTTTACTAGGCCAACCAAATCGGGCCTGCGGTGTCGGATAAAAGAGGGTGTCGGTTAGCTGGGGTGTCGGATAACTGGGGTGTAGGTTTACCAGGCCAACCAAATCGGGCTCATGGTGTCGGATAAAAGAGGGTGTCGGTTAACTGGGGTGTCGGATAACTGGGGTGTAGGTTTACCAGGCCAACCAAATCGGGCTCATGGTGTCGGATAAAAGAGTGTCGGTTAACTGGGGTGTCGGATAACTGGGGTGTAGGTTTACCAGGCCAACCAAATCGGGCTCATGGTGTCGGATAAAAGAGGGTGTCGGTTAACTGGGGTGTCGGATAACCCAGGTTTGACTGTATGCACAATTTCTTTTGAATGACAACATCATCAAATAGCCCTAAAATTCTAAAATGCCTTGTGAGTTACGGGTGTTCAAAGTCAAGGGGGTCTATTAATAAAGGTTTTACGATAATTTGATTTCATGTTCTCTCGGATGTTTTCACGTTTCTGTTTTTAGCGTTGGAACAGTTTCTGTGGATGATCTACAGGGTTAGTCAAAAGGTTACGTACACCAAATTTTTAAAGATGGGGCGTTTTTTTTGACTAACCCTGTACTATGGTCACTGTGAGGGCGTGTCGAACATACGCAAGGATTACCGCAACTCAAGCAACAACAAATTATATAACTTATCATCAATTATTTTACTGCACAGCACTCCAACAACATCAAACCATCATCACTGGTCAATTATTTCATTTACTAGAAAAAGACTGAAACTAAGCAATTTCAGTGCTACCATCCTTTTGTCACTGTAAACGAAAACTTAGCCCGACTATCGAACTTGACCACATGGCATATCTCATTTTTGTCAATCGGAAGATTGGCAGTACCAATTGCAAAGAGCTCCTCATTCAGTTCTTGAAATTTCTGAATTTAAATCTTTGAGTAGGATTTTACGAACCTAATAAAATAATAATTACCGCCGAAAAAAAGTGTGGTGAGAAAGACAGAAGCTTGACTCGAATGAAGCGACCACTCTTGAGTAGCTGCGGCAGCACAACATTTTTCATAGCTTTCACGGACTTTAAAAGACTTTTCAGTGCAGCAGTAAAGTTATCAGTTGATTCTTTGATTTGAATGCAGACAGTCAGCTTGTTCAGATTTGGACACGAAGACGTGATGTAGGACATCAGGTGGAACCACTTTTTAGTTTTACAGTTGGACATGCCATACTCATCCAGTGGCCAGCAGTCGTAGGCTAGCATTTTAAATTTTTCTACGCGAGCCGAGTTGACCCTGAAGATGAATTACCAAAAGGACGAAGAGCCAGAGAAGCACTTACGGTGAAAAACCGAAGACTTTAATTTGGCTGTATACTTCAGACTCTAACCATATGGCAATTTCTTTCGCATCCAACCTCAACAATGTGTCAAGCTTAACTAAAGTACGCATTAATAAAGGAGACTGGCATGTTAAACACATAGTAGATGCATACCCGAACACTTTTTTCTCTCACGCAGCCCCAAGCGGTCCAGCAACAGTTTAGGTCCTTGGTAGCCATCTAAGTGTACTCCAATCTCTAAATCAAGAAAAAAAGGTATTACGATTAAAAGGTTCCGAACAAAACAAACTGTTGAGTCCAAAAAGGTAAGTGAAACACTTTATAGCACTGCATCCAGCCTTGTCACAGACAAGCTTTCCTAGTCCTGACATTTCGGTGAAGTAATTTTCGAGGAGCAACTCTCTTGGCTTGAATTTTCCATTATGAATGAGCATTGCAATCAACCACAACTTGTCATCATTTTCGTAGTACACCGTCAGCTAAACACAACATTAGAGTAACAATAATTTTAAGAAAAAGCAAACATTGTCATTGAAACTAGAGAAGCGCTGGTTTGATCTATGTAGGCAAACGGTTTTTATAATCGAAAACTGCGATAGAAAGGCTTTTTTTACAGTCACGATTTACCAGCTAAAATTAAGGCAAAATCAGATTCTGAATTATTTGTCAAAAGTACTACCATAAACTTGACGGCTGCCGAATTGGTAGGCTGGCTGAAATCTAATGAGTTCATAAGCTTAAGAAACGCCGAATTCGCAGGCTCGCTGAAATCTCTTGATACCAAAAACCAATTTGTCTGCAATTTCGAAGAGGAGGTCTCTGTCCAAAGCAGCCATTTCGCTAAATACAGTTTGAGGAATTATTTGAAGTCGAAGCGCTAATGAAACCCTAAGTTGACAAGTCGGGTCTTTCCGTGGTGACCACCCCCGCCACCTTCTATAGTGGTCACCCCTTCATAGTCGTCAGTTCGGCTGGTTTCTGCTACTAGGGATACAAATAAAAAGTCGCAGTCATAGCGCTGCGTCAATGATGCGACAAGAATACGAATAACAATAAAATTTTAATCAAAATTTTATTCTCGAACAACAAACAACTACTTCCCAAACTTAAACCGGTATTCGATAGATATCCCCCCGTAGTTATCCCCCAGAACACAAAATCGCATAGTGGTCTACAAAAAACATTTTTAATGTAACCATCTTTTGTAGGCTTAGGCGCAGGGTAGACCATCATGGTTAGACGGGCTCAAACGTCTTACCCGGACTACAAAATTGTAAATCGACAGTTTCGTCAACGTAGTCAAACGAGCCTGAGCTTTTTAATTACAAAACCTAAAACTAGTTTTGTGATTTACTATGTTTAATATTAGGTTGATCCAAAAGTTCTTGGGCACCTTGAAAAAATTTATTTTCGATTTTTTATTCGCTTCTTTTTCGTCGTTTCATCTCATCTGTCTTTTTTTAGATGACAGACGATCATTTACGCCATTTCTCCTGCTGTTTTGTTTCATGAAGGGCACTCAGAACGAGAGGCTACTAAGAGAATTTGCGATGTGTATGGAATTGAATCGTTGTTGATGTTGAGGGGAAATTATTTTGTTAACAAAGATTTTGGAGAGCTGTTTTGTTGATGTGACTTCTGAGTGATATCTCCTCTGAATTAGATCTTAAACATTGGAATGATAAACATCATGCTAAAATATTAACACGTTAATAAAAATCGAAAATAAATTTTTTCAAGGTGCCCAAGAACTTTTGGATCAACCTAATATATCATTTAAATGTTTTTCTGCAATCCAGCCTCAGTTCTTGCCATTTTTGTTAATTTTTGTTATAATTTTATTAGACTAGCGTGTAGTTCTGATCTTTGCTTAATGTGCTATCAAACTTGCTGTATAATTTGAGTGAATGTAGAGAGATCAGAGGTTTTGAAAAAAACGTCAATCTTTTTAAATTCTCTGAATCTCTACATTTCTCAAATTATGCAGTAGAGTTTGATAGCACATTAGAAAGTCAAGATCTAGGGCTACACGCTAGTGCAAAAAATCAAAAAAATTATAACAAAAATGAATCTTGGTACCATTCTCTTGCCTAAGATCTAAGCTACAAATTAAAAAAAATAAATCTTGCCTGAAGGTTGTCTAAAGGTCACTAATATAAAAATTTATGACCAAAATTTAATAGGGCGTTTATAATGAATCACGACATGACCCTGAAAAACCCCTCTCCTAATAACACACCTATACCCCCTGTCAAAACACAAGTGCCAAAGTGCAGTCGAGACAGTCGAGGTACATGCACTAAAGCAGTTGGGCAAGCTAAGCAGGATTGTTTTATCGCAGAATAGGCGGCGAGCGTTGTAGTGCTATTCTAGTGCTATTTCTCTTAAGAAAAAATAATTTATTGCTACGGCTAGAGTTTGAGCTAATCAGGGGTAGATACAGGCGAAAATTTGATGACCCAGCTCCCCCCAGAGCCGTAAACTTTTGGCCCACCTCGTCCCACAATTTTTCAGACCTGTTTAATTTAGAAAAATGGTTACT